>LPNX010101402.1:41511-87436 GCA_001517045.1 Pseudotsuga menziesii | reverse complement strand
AGGAAGCAACCAAAGCTAGAGGTCCATGAAAAGAAGGAAATTGGATAAAGCAAGGAAACACATGTTAGTGGAAGAAAGGCAAAAAACAGTGAAAATAAAAAGAAGTAGTGGAAAAGTATACTAAGGTAGTAAAATCGTGAAAAAATAGGACAAAGCATAAAAAGAAGATAAGACAGGTCAAAAGCAGTAAAGAAAAAAAGTTAGAAAGCAAAGAAAATCTACTAGATAGTTTCATCCTATACTCATTGTCATACCGATTCTAGCTAGTTTCATGTATTATTGCAAATAAATGACTTCCAAGTGTCCAAATTTGATTGTGTAATCTTATGCAGTTAGCTAAGGCCATGCTTAACACGTTCCAATTCATAAATCATAGATTCAGTACCCTTATCCATGTTTAATTTTGAGCTGGAAATCACCTTACTGCGTAGTGCCAATTTGTCAAACGTTTCCCAAATCTATCCAAACCACAAAATAACATCCCAAAATCTAAACCAAGTGTCCCTAACTACATTTATGAATGCAATAGATTCTATTTACATCTGATGAAGCTCTAGGAGCTGTTGGGTTTCTATAGAAGTATTGGGAACTGAAACTACATGGTCTTACGACCATTCTGGGCGTGGCGTACCCAGACAATGTGCCCACTGTAGTATGTATTAACTATGGAGTCATCTTAATAGAGTTTTTTAGAATTATAGGTGCATGCTACTATCCATTTTAATTTATTATATCCTCGTGTTGTTTGAGAGGGAGTTTAGAAAAGTTCCTAGGTGTTTGAATCTAATTGGGTAAAACTAGTCTTATTTTTTTCTTGTCTCCAATATAGTGTTCCTAAACTTCTATTTTGGTACTTTGCAATGGTATCAAAGCACGGAATTATACACCTGTGAGCAGTAATACCAAGCTCCATAAAATCTTAGGGAAGGAATGCTGCAGAACACAATTTCAAGTTTGCAGTGAGACTAGTACCTCACTAGTACTATTAGTTGTTGATGAAGGATTTTTGTAGTATGATGAAGAAGAGGTCATCTAACTAATTAATTGATATACACATAGAAATATAAACAGTGACAGTTACAAGAAGTAACAAGTAATGCAACAACCTATAAACAACAAGTAATCTCACATAGAAATATAAGTACCATGGCAAAAAGTAATACATTGTTGCAAGTTTGAATGTTTCATAATTTCTTCAACTTTAGCTTTAAACTATATACAATATTACAATAAAATATTTCTAAGAAGCAGGTATAAGCAGCCTTGCTGCTATTTCACTTGTTAATTTTAAAGTTGTAAATAATAAATTATTTTAGATATACTTAATTTTATTCTAAAGATTATGCAATGCTTCCTCTCAAATCTCATTTATAAAAAGTGACGTTGCATTATGATAAAAAACCTTATTTATAAAGGGTGACCTTGCATTATGAAAAAAAAGCAAAATTTATTTTTATTCCAACTGAATGGATCCATGATTTATTTAGTACTTCATTTATTAGTTATTCCAAATAATATTTTAAGGGCAGACCACCACTTGAAGAAGAAGAGGTTATCGATTATTAAATAAGCACATCATTGCTCATGTCACATCATTAATTTTCTAGACATTCAACACTCGGAAAAGAGGGCCAGGCCGAGTCGCCCACTATCCACCATCTTTCCTTCATTGCTCATTATTGATTATTTAATTTTCTTCATCATTTTTCATGCTCATTATTTTGCAATTTAATATTTTCTATTCATTTAATATTTTCTATTCATATTCGGACACCAGAGTGGTTGAAGTGGAGTGGCTAATAATTTATTTTTGATTTTTTTAATTATTTTTCCTAATAGCATTTATCTATGTTAAAATCTCAATTTTTTCTTCATTACATTTTTATTAAAATAAATTCAACACTCCAAATATTAATTTCAACTAAAACCCTTAAAAGTTACACCTTCATATCCATGGCAAACCGTTAGTCATTTTATGGCCGACGGTGACAAATGGAAAAAGAGCTACGACAACATTGAATACCATCATCTAACTTTATTTTTGAAATTAATATTATTTATTCATACGAGAATGATTTCTAAATGTGTACAACTTTTTATCGATATCTTAAGATGAGAAGTAAAACTAGTAATTGCCCCATGGAAGGTAAAAGGAATATTTAGAGAAAAGAGTATGACAAAAGAAAAACATTTTGCCTAAATTATCCAGCGAAGGCTTTAAAGCTTTCAACAAAGTAATTTGTAATTTTTAATTGGTGAGTCATTTTACCATATCTTTTTTAAGCATTAAATGTTTATTTATCGAGAAATAAAAAGTATGATACGAAAATTAATTTTTTAACATTAAAATGAGACCTATTCATATTAAGAAATTATAATACATTTTAGGACAAAGAAAACTAGATTAAACATTGACTTTTTGTTTCATTTTATCTCATACATCATACTAAATAGCAAATGCCTATGAAGAACATGATTTAAATGATCCCTAAATAATTCATGTTGGCTTCATAAACTATTTAATTCATGTGTGCTTAGCATTTGGACATCTAGAGTGCACAACCCATATGAGACCATCAAGCATTAACCTACTAAAGATGTTGAATGGTGAAGATTACAAAAATATAATAATATAAAATATTGTACCATGAAGTTAGAAGTAGCATGCATTGCTCGAAATATGGGAAAACACATGTACTCCAAATGTAATGGAGAAACACCCACAACACAATTTTTCATCTCCATGCCAAAAATGCACAGGTGAAATTGGATAACATTATAATAAAACTTTAATTTTTTCTAGAGGCACCACATGATTATCAAAATTTGGACACAGAATGTCCAATAATATACATGTCGTAATTAATTAGAACTACTTAGGAGTAGGGCAGATTTGTATCCACCGTGACCACACATTCAGTTGAGGTAACGATGCATCTGAAGATAAAAATGTTCATCTAAGAAAATGCAACAACCCAAAATCATGGGATAACTAAGATGAATGTACATAAGATACATTTGGAATCATCCTTCCTCTATCATCGGTAAAAATGCCGACGAGAAACACATTCTTCTTTTCATTGCCCTCAAATAAAATCATAGCTTGGACTTTTATTGATAAAAGTGCACTAAGATCATTTCGGAAAACAACCAATGACATGTTTCAATAACCGGTATGATGTTGGGTGTTCCTTGGCATAGATTTCCACCAAAGGTTCAAGTGTTGAAGCAAGTCTAGAATGCCAACATGACTTCTTTGATTTTATGGATCATAAAACCTCCAATTACCTCAAACAAAATCTAAAGAAGCACAAATTTGGCTCATCATACATGCTAGGTGTTTTTCATGCCAATACCATGCCGCATATGGTGTAACAATGCCCAATTTACCAAAATCTCCTCATTGTTTCCAAGGATATGCCTAGGCATGATTGTAATGATGCTTAGGTCTCATCATGATCTTCAGTAATTTCTCCAGAGTTGGTCTTCCTTCCTTCTCCAAGGAGGGAAATATTGTGCTGCTCAAGGAGTTTTTCCTTTTGATCAATGGTTTTCTTCATACAATACTTCTCTGTATGGTTTCCTTTCTTACAATAAGAGAATTTTTCCTTCTTATGTTTGTCCTTCCTAGAGCCTAAGGCTTCAGATGATGGATCAAACTCATATTTTGGTTCAAATTCAGTGTTTCTTTTCTCTTTACTTTTATGTTCCCTTCTTGCTTGTGCATTCCTTGTCTCACCAACTAAGAGAGTTTGATTTAGAGAGGCTCTGAGATCTCCCATCTATATCCACTTGTATTGTTATTGGATTAGAGACTTTGTGAAGGAATCAAGGGATGGCATTCACCAATTAGGAGTAGCTAGTCTCCCATAGTGAAAAGTAGAGACAAACACTAAGAATTCTGAGCGAAGTTTGCTCAGTATGGAGAACACCAATTTCCCATGCTTCTTCTCAATCCTGCATTGCTTGCATTGCATGGCCAGTGATTTGAACTTGTAAAAGAACTGTTGTGTAGTTTCGAAGTTACTGGGTTGTAGTGCTATCGGCTCATTCTCCAGTATATGGCCCCTCAGCTCATCCTGTTTTCCAAACAAGGATTCATGCTTATCCCATACTTATTTCGGAGTTCTAAGTCCATCAATATGAAACAACAAATCTCTGGAGATGTGGATTCACATGTACCCAAAATCTTCATCAAGCCTATTCATATGCTTCGATTTTTCAATATCTGTTGGTATTCGAACTCTCTGCCTAGTCATCCTGTACATACCTGTGTTGCACAAGGTAATCTGCATGTATGCTATCCAATCAAGGTAATTGAAATGAGTAAGGATTCTGGGAGTCAGACTTGTTGAATTCTCCATTTCACAACTATACTGAGCAACAATTCTTCAAGAAATATTTGGATGTACCTGCAAAAACACTGCAAAACAACTCAATTCAAATAAATTTATCTCAAACACCCTTCACTTCGACATGTGCACTTTTTATGAGTACATCACACATGGATAGACTTCTCTGGACATAATCTAGAGGGAGCAATGCAATTATTCCATGAATTATCTGGAAACTCAACGACTTCTGGTGCAGGCATGGAAGTTTGCGAGGTTTGAGGCAGGCATGGATACCCGCTTCGATGCCATGTCAAATTCAATGAATCATAGGATCATCAGCCTGCATGAATTCAAATGAGAAGAGAAGGCTACAAAAGAGAGAGAGAGAAATTTAGCAATAGAATGTTCAATTAATCAGCCAAAATTGCACACATATGGAGACAAAATTGGAATAATATGATTATATTCATGAATAAATAATTAATATGTAATACAATGGCTATAAATTTTGGATAATTCAAATGCCTGAGATAGGATTAAAAAATACCAACCAGGACTGACTCTAGAGATAACTCAGTGTGGGAAAATCACCACTGGAGCTCACTGATGCAACTTCTGATCACTAAAACAGTTCACACTCGGTTAACTGATGAGGGTAGGTGAGAAAATGCGTCATACTTCCCTTGAATGATGGAAACTGACGCTAGAGACATTGGGAGTGATCTAACTAATGAGATCAGATCATAACTTAACTTTGTTGAATTCCAACGAGGTTCAACTGTCGGTGGCACTCAGAGAGGCCCGAGATTGGCAGCAATGGCACCAAAACTCATGGTGGCACTGTTGTAGAGGAAAGTGTTCCTATGGCTAGGGATTAAGAGGCCTCCAACATACTAGGGTTGAAAGACTGAGATATAATGTTCTGCAAGTAAATGTAAGCAAGATTCATAGATAAGTAAGGTTGGTCCAAGCTTTCTCTATCTCTTCCTCTTGCTCCTCAATCCAAGATACACGTAGAACAATTTGAACCTTCGTCAATACAAACTGACTATATGAAATGAGATTATGTTCAGTAAAACATGAAACCCTAATCTTATAAGCATCATCATACAATCATAACATAGATTCAACATACATTGAACAATGATTTGGAAATAAGAAGAACATCACATCTTTATTCATCAAGTGGAAGAAGTACAGAGTTCACGAGTCTCCTCTTGTTAGGCACCTCACAAAACATTGATCTGGATCTCTTGCTTCTCTTCTCCAAGGAACTCAGCCTCCAATATCTACAACACAGGAATATGGCATCTAGGGAAAAGGTAGGGTGGACGGGCCCTCCGTGTGGCTCCTAAATTGTAGGAATTGATCTAGGAGGCTCCTAAACTGATGCATGCAAGTGCAATCAGTGGCAGTTGGCCTCAATTAGTGTTCCCCACACTTTATTAACTGCAACATGTGCCCCAATTAGGCAAAGTGGACCCAATGGTGCTAGTGACTAAAAATAGACTCGATGGACTCTCGATTTGGACACGACTCCTGATTTAGACATATGACCAAAGTACTATATATATATATGTGTGTGTGTATGTGTGTGTTTAAAATAATATCTAAAATATTTAAGGACATCCTTGGACCTTGACCATAGAAAATAATGTTTCAATTTACTTATTTTCATATAGATTTTAGCTTGTTAGACATGTTAGTTTTCCCCCATATTTGTTTTTTATTAATGGTGGAAGTAGAAAGTAAAAGTCTCACTTAAATCATGTCGTCCTAACCAAATAATTTATTGAAAGATTCTCATAGCTCATCCTTTCCAAATAATTGAAGTCCCTTTTGTTTTATGTTGGTGGAATAAGGAGAGTTGGAGGTCTTGACGGGGTGGAGTATGAGACAAAGTTGAGGGTGGAGCAATAGGACAATCCCAATTTGACATAGTCGACTTGGGAAACCCCAATTTAACATACTATAGCCATGATGAATGTCACAACGCGTTTTTCAGCGAAAGTACTACCTTATGACCTAGGGTCTGGGGTCACCAACATACCAATTAAACTTGCAAACATTCAACTATCTGAGAATTTTACAGAGAAATACGACAGAAAGTTAGTGCCCCTTGTTTATGGAGATTGGTATTAGCTTTCTCCTTCAATCCAAATGCTCCAACAACTTCTAGGCATCTTCACACCTACCAAAGAGATGAACACTTTCCTCCAATATATTAGATGTTATATCAGAGATCAATGAAATATAATTATTGCAATAAGACAACAAGATAATTCATGAATCATAACATATAAGAAGATAGGTGCAGCAATTTGGAAGAAAGTCTCTCTTTATTGATAAGCAATGATGAAAGATTACATCTAGTATCTGATACAAGTCCTCCTCTGCTAGCTAAGGAACTGAGTTCTTCTGCTCCAAATCTCCAAAGGAAATCTACCAGCATAACCTTGCTCTCCTCTTGATCCTCTTGCTCTAAGAGACTTGCAAAAGAAACCCTACCTTCCTCAAACAAATATGACCACATATAAAGTAATGATAATCAAAATAATATGGGAACCTATTCTAACTAACATAAACATATGATCATAAACAGAAATTCATTACACATGAACAAGGGTTTGGGAAGGAGGAAGAGCATCACATCTTTATTACTCATGAAAGAAGTAAAAATGCTACCTTCTCTTCAAGCTAGGCACCTCTCGAAACCTTAATCTGGTTCTATTGTTTCTCTTCTCCAAGGAACCCATCCTCCAAGCTCTGCAACACAAGGAGATAGCTTCTAGGGCAAAGGTAAGGGGAACAAGAGTCCCAATTCCTCCAGCATAACAATGCAAAAGTTCAAGTCTCCTCTCATGGACCTCTCTCCTTCTATTTATACATTTCTGAAGAGATAGGGCTGAATAGGGGTCAGTTACAACTTCCCAATTCAATTCCATAACCTCCCAAACCACCCCTAATTCGATATGTTTCATATTTTTATGATTTTTGACCACTACAGGATGTATTCTCGGGTAGCATGAAGGAAAATTCACGAGTATAGAGGTGAAACTCGCAGGTTTTCTTAACAAAAGTCATGAATGGGTCAAAGATGCTCTTTTTAGGGTATTTTTGGGCATTTACAGGCGTTGGAGTCTTCTACAAAGTTGTTTTTGACTCAGATACCATTCCAATAGTCTAGAGAAGAGGTCAACAAAAGTTATAGAACTCCAAATATGGTTCCTCCAAGTTAGGTGTTTTTTCAGTGAATTTTAGTGACTTTCATGAAGTGTCGACATGTGAGGAAAACAAGGGAAAGTGGTCACAGGAAGAGATGCGTCATTTTGGGTTATAATCGATGCCCCCTAATGTATGAGGTTAGAGAGGAAGACTATAGACAAAATACATTATAAAAGGAAACAACTGAGTATGGAGAAAGTAGAGAATCCAAGATCGAAAGGCTCAAATAGAGGTACCTGAAAGAGAGATAAATGTCAGACACAACTGATCTCTGGAACATACATGTCCATATATAAACAATCACCATAAAGATACAGAAGGATTCAACATGTGTAACTGATGTAACTATCATGGTCACTCAATATGAAAAAGGCTCCATATCAAATCTAAAGGAGTCATGGCCACAAATGAACAAGGTGGATCCATGCTCAACAATTGACCATAGCCACAAGAATACAAGGTGGATCTATGTCTTAGAAAATTTCATATGAAGTGTGACGAGGTCTTATGCAACTCGAGAAATAACAAAAGACAACGATTCTACTATTGGCCCAAGGTCTTCAATCCAAACCTCTCAAAAGGTACAAATCCTAACCATGTGAATAAAGGGGATGAAATCAAACATGGAGGAAGTCGTTTGATTACTAGTCAGTGATGAGAACATTTAACAAATGCGAGGGAAACCACCATTAATAAAAATGGTGCCCAAGGTACCTAGTACATTCTAATAAGTGTGAATAAAAGGACTTGAAGTTGAACACCTGAACAATCCATCGACTAGGAGACATTAAGGAATTCCCACTACCCAATAGCGAGGGAAATTAGCATTGATGACTGCAATCCCCAAGGTACTATCATAAAATCTAAATCTCATTCCCAAAGCAAGATGTGTTGACGTTGATAGGAGAGATCCGTGTTAGGATTATTAATCCTCCCTTTTCCAATTTGGTCATATTTCTAAATCAAGAGTCATGTCCAAATCAGGAGTCCATCGAGTCTATTTTTAGTCACTAGCACCATTGGGTCCACTTTGGCTAATTGGGGCACATGTTCCAGTTAATAAAGTGTGGGGAACACTAATTGAGGCCAACTGCCACTGATTGCACTTGCATGCATCAGTTTAGGAGCCTCCTAGATCAATTCCTACAATTTAGGAGCCACTCAGAGTGCTGATACCAACCTTCATCAGTTGAGTTCAATTAGTGACTAGTCAAGCTGAGTCAAGATTCAGTTACATTCAGTTCTAGTCCTCTACATTCAGTTAGCACTAGGTTTGCATGGATGCATGCAGGAGAGACATATTTCTCACCTACCATAGTCAGTTAGCCTCAGTCAACACTGAAGTAGACACTTGAGTTTTGTTTTAGAACTCCGTTGAACTCCGGTAATGGTTTAGACAGGGTCAGTTAACTATTGGTTCCTCTAACAGTGATTTAGACAATGTCAGTTAACTATTGAGTCCTCTAACAGTGATTTAGACAAGGTCTTAGTTACCTACAGTCAAGTAGAGTCTAATCAATTCGAATTTCCTCATGTGGATATTTAAGCCATTGTACTTCATTTTAATTATTATCTAATTACTCTTTGATTAATGAAAAGCATTCACAGCTGCAAGCCATTTTTGCATTGTTTCATTCTTCAATAATTGAGTAAATTATGTGATCTATCTTGTGAGTTGTGTGTTTGTCCACAGATCTGTGTGCTCAATTTAATAATCCGTTGAAAGGAAGGCATTAAGGCATCCTTCATCATCCAACACGAGGTAAGTCAAAGACTAATTGGATATGGAATTGGTACATAATTTCACAATAAGAACCACCGAAGAGATGATGTAATGAAATGATACGAGGGAATGGTCGATAGAAAAGGTCAAGCCAACTGTAGAATGGCCGAAAAAGGTTTATACTTGAACATTGAGCATGACACAAAAGTGAATTAGGCAGCTTTTGACATAAAGGGACCAACAACACAAATCTACAATGTAGAAGACATTGGCAGATTCCCCATGTAATTGGAAAAGAATCCAACAGGAGGAGTAAGAAACTCTGAATCGGGATAAGCTCAAAATACTAGGGCCCAACTGTTGATAGACTCAAAACTGGTGCTTTGTTCAAGGAAACAAGACTTTTTGTCATGATGTAAAATACATGTGAATGAACTTCACCTTCCCTCTTTCTTGTAAAGGTTTAACGAGTCC
The DNA here is from genome assembly GCA_001517045.1 of Pseudotsuga menziesii. Taxonomy (NCBI): domain Eukaryota; kingdom Viridiplantae; phylum Streptophyta; class Pinopsida; order Pinales; family Pinaceae; genus Pseudotsuga; species Pseudotsuga menziesii. The sequence goes on along the minus strand of LPNX010101402.1, from coordinate 77,680 downwards.
AAGAAAACAAACTCAGGAGCTTCTTGATTTTTTAAAATCTTGAATAAGAAACAAAAGAATGCTTGATATATCATCAATCCGTGGATTTTACGAGCTCGAATTATTGAATCCTTGATGGTGTTTTCATAGTTTTGAGAGTCTGAAAACTCCAAAGAAGACTCCGGGGGGGTGTTTTTTTGTAAGGTTAGTCTCCTGAGTCTAAAAAAATGTAAAACAATCTAAAGGAGAACTCTCTTAGTCCAGGTGAACCAAGGTATGTCTTTTTCATACTTAGTCGGCAAGGTCCGAAAAGTGGTAAACTATCACCAAACCGACGCTCCTTTAGAATCAAGAAGAAGAGCTTTAGTTTTAACAAGTGTGAAAGAAATCAAGATCACTCATAAAGTTCCATTTATTTATGAGAATGGTACGGACAACAGTAAACTCAATGATTTTGTACTAGGAGTTTAACGAGCATGACAAATGACATAAAGAACTCTCACAATCTTTTTCATGTTTAGGTTTAGAGCACGAAAAAGAGAAAACTAAGCTCGAAAAGGTTCCTTTTCTGTAAGTTTAGTCCTTGAGTTCCGGAAAAAGGGATAAATCTATACCTGAAGATACTCTTTTAAATTCCAAATAAAATAGAGTATTCCTTTTTCGTAAGTAATCCACATGGTACGAAAAAGCGATAAAATACCATCGATGTGGATGATTGTTCAATTTACCTTAATGAGTATGAACAAACAAGTTAACTTGGCAATTTAGTCAATTTTAAGGTGTTAGACCAGGGCTTAAAGATAGTGCCATATCTTTCCCGTGAAGTTTTAACGAGTCCGAAAAATTCAACTCGCAGCCTCCTTAATGTTTTTAATGAGCTTGAAGGAGAGCAAAAAGAATGCTCTAAATGTGAGGAAACGAGTGTCAACGATAGGAGAAACTAGTTCCAAGCGCTAGGAACAGACCTAAGCATAATGCAAGGAACATGAGCAAGATAAAGACACTAGAGGAACGTCTCCTCAAGGAAAAAGGTATCAAGTTGCAAAGGAAAAATGGTACAAGGTTGAGCGATGATGAGAGCAACAATGAGGGTTATATAACGAGCTAAAACCGTAGAATCCAACATCAATCTCATAAGCATGAGCAAGGTACATATAAATGTAGTTATAGCTTGAACAACAAGGAAAGGTCAGTAAACAGTTGTGAATCCAGCTACAAATCTTATCTTCAAGAAACAACAACATTAGAATCATATTCAGAAGAAAAAATATGGTGTAGGTCACTTTGGTAGAAACACGTGCAACTTTGCTATCTTCTACAAAAGGCGTAATAAAGGCATAGTGAACCAAAGAGGACTATATAATACAAAGGCCCGAAGATACATAATAAATAAGATCAACCTCAGAAGGAAAGAGACAATCGACAGGGGAGATAGAGTCTGCAGGAACAAACTCAATATCACAGGAGTTTCAAAATCTATAAGAAAAATCAAACTCATCAAGATCACTAACTTGCTTCTCAAAGGAAGAGTCAAAAGAATCAACAAGACCAACATAAGAAGATCGATTACTAAGCAAATCAGGGTTAGACTTAGTCACAACTGAACCAACATCCATATTGAAGGTCACATTGTATCAAAGACTCTAGGAATACTTCATCAGAAGGAAGTATACCATCCCATATAAGACACATATCTAAACTTCTAAATGTATCAACAGAGTGGAGAGCGGGCTCAATAGTCTGTGTAGGATGAAAAACCTGGTCAATTGTCGGGACCGAGTCCCAAGAAGGTAAACATGAACAAAGAGGCTTCTTCTCAGTAGAAATTGAACGCGAGGGACATGAGACCACATAGCTCACCCTTTTGGGTATTGTCTATCGAGACACTGGGAATCAATAAAGGAAAGACTAGTATTTAGTTGGGTCAGGAGATGGATAAAAAATTCCAACTGACCGATAGTGAAATGTCTCCGTTATAAATAAAGTATATCACAAGAAAGAATGTTGACACCACATCTTGCATGGCATAAACATACTCACGCCCAAGGAGAATATTAAAGTACAAGGGGTCCTCTATCACCATGAAATCAACTAAGACGGTCTTCCTAGCCAAAGTGACATATTTTTGAGCAAGAATTCCCAAGGCTATACTAGTTCTTCTATCAAAAGCCAATAACTGACTAGCAGTCGACACAAGGCTGGAAGATCCCATGCCTCATCAAGAACAAGCAGACAAACTACTAATTGAGGCTCCTTCATCAACAATACAACGAGCAATCATGTACGGTCCAACTTTGACCTTTATCTGGAAAATTGCATTAGAAGGAAGGTGCGGCTCAACTAAACTATCCCAATCAAAGGAATCAATCTGAGAGCTTGGTGGGAGTTCTTCCAAAACAAGTTCATTGCCCCCTTGTTTAGTAAGTTCTGAACTGGCAGTGAAGAAAATGTGACTAGAAGACACTTCACTCTCCGAAAGAAGAGTGGAATTGATCGACGGTGGAATCGATTCAACCGCTTCATGAAAGTTACTCTTCGAAGGGAGAGTGGGATTGACCAAATGTGACATTGGTTCAGTCACATAAGGATCACTCTTCGAAAGAAGAGTGAGGTGAACACTTAAGCTAAAATAATAAATGACACCTCTAGAAATTGGTTTCTCCATGTGTAATTTTTTTCTCAAAGTGTAAAACACTTAATATAAAAGAATAAATTACACCTAGATGGATCTATGTTGGTGTTAGCTATACACTTTATGTTTAACACTTAAGATAAAAGAATAAAGTACCCCTAGATGGATCTATGTTGGTTTTAGCTATACACTTCATTTGTGTTAATTATTAACTTATCTAAACATTTTTTTCTTGAATTTTGTATCCTTACTCACATTTTTTTTTGAAATTCGTAAAATGATAATAAAGATGAATGGTATTTTTATAATAATATAATTTTTTATAATATTTTCATCACTCAAACATTTAAATACTTTATTTGCAATTTGTTTTTTTAATATTTTTTCCATATAGAAAAGTTATATTGTTATGACATGAAAAAGTTATATCATTATGAATTATTACAAAATCTTAAACATTAAAAAAGTTATTTTTAAAAACATTACATAAAGTTTTTTCCAACTTATATCATGTCATGTTTTTAAAAGATAATATTGCTCAATTTTTTCCACTTATACAAAAAAATATCGAGCCTGGGCTTGCCATTTTATGAAACACATATATTGTTTTTAATTTTAAAGTTATAAATAATAAATTGTTTTTGGATATACTTAATTTTATTCCAAATTCTATACATTGCTTCGGCCTCAAATCTCTTTTTATAAAGGATGACCTTGCATTATAAAAAAAAAGAAAATTCAATTTATTTCAAAGTGAATGGAGCCCTGATTTATTTAAATTTAAATTTGTTAGTACTTCTTTTACAAAAGGCCCTTTACAATTGCAATGACTTAGATCTAAGTATACGCTATTCTCCACTCTCATTTACCTACATAAAATCTCTGAAACGATTACAGCTAATGCAGCCAAAGACTGAACATAGAAATTTCAAAAACTCTCTGTAATTACATCTTTTTCTTTGTTCTTCATATTTGAAGCATCCTTTTTCTTTTTCTTTTTCTTTGTTCTTCATATGTAAAGCCTTCCTTTAATTCTTGGCGCAAGTGTTCAAGGATTCCCTCCCTCCACCGCATTTGGGGACAGTCACAAACATTCATAATCTCCAATGACATCAAATATTCCACACCGGACAACTCCTGTAACTCGCAGCATTGGCTAACATTTAGTTTTCTGAGTTTTGTAAGTTGTCGCAACTCTGGTATGCTCTTGAGCTTCCCAAGCCCACTAATTTTCAGCACCTCCAAAGAAGTCAAATGTCCCAGGCCGGACAGCGCTTGTATCTCAGGGCATCTATATACATTTAGGTATCGGAGCGTTGTGAGCTGCCCCAACAATGGTATGCTCTGGAGTTTCCCGCATTCCGAGACTCTCAAAGTCTCCAAAGAAGCCAAATGTCCCACGACGGACAGCACTTGTATGTCAGGGCATCTATATACATCTAGGTATTGGAGCGTTGTGAGCTGCCCCAAGCATGATATGCTCTGGAGCTTCTCACATCCCGAGATACTCAAATTCTCCGAAAGAGTCAACGTTTCAAGACCACACTCGCCAATGCTGATCGCTGTAAGTTTTGGCAAACACCCTCCTATTTGCCTCAATTCAGAACAATGAAACAAGCTCAGTGCTACAAGATTAGGGCAAACACCCTCATCAAAATATATCTCCCTCATTTTTGTGCTTGACAGATATAACGTCTTGTGCCCAAACATGCTTCTGCCATTGGAAGAGTTGAGTTTATTATTCCCTGCTGTCTCTCTTTCTCCTTCAACTTCCCTTTTAAATGGATGTTCCTGAACAGGACAACTCCGTACTTCTAAAGATTCTAGCCTATTCATCTGAAGAAGTGATCGTGGTAAGCGTTCTATCCCACAATACGATATCTTCAACTCAGTCAACTGAGTCAGCAATCCAATGGAATCGGGCAACGACTTCAATTTCGGCGAATCAACTATAGCTAAGCTTTTCAAATTCTTGAGGTCGCCGAGACCAGGTGGCAGCATTTCCAAGAAATCGCCACCTAATTCCAGAACTTTCAAATTGCAGCATCCGCTCGGAAATTCATTTAACTTCATGACACGTAAATATAATTCTTGCAACGATAGCTGATCTGTGACTTGGGTAGGCAATTCCCAAGAAGAAATATTCAAGTATTCCAGCGTTGAAATATCTCCAAGTGTTCCACTGGAGATGGTCAAACTCTGGCAACCCCGCAAATCGAGATGTTTGAGTCGAGTTAACTTTCCAAAAGAATCTGGAAGCGTCCGCAAAAAGTCAATTTCCAAATCGATGTGCTGCAGAGTTGTTAGCTCTCCGAAAGAATCAGGGAGGGACACCATATTTGAGAAACCTTTCAAAATTAAGTATTTCAAGGAGCCCAAACGACAAAATTCGTCTGGCAACCTTTCGAGTTCTGCGAGTGGCTCTGAATTGTATATGGCAATCCTTTCAAGGTACTTCAGCTGCCCGATAGACTTTGGAATCTCTGATAGGGGAGCGTAGATATGTAACTCTCGCAAATCCAAAGGCACACCCTGCAATGTTTGTTTCAAGTATTAGTGATATGTAATGCCATTAAAGTCCACAACATGAAATTACATGAAGAAAAATAAACACAGACATATTTGCTTACCTGAGATTGATGTGGCCACAGTAAGTTCAATCTCGTCCCCTCCACTTCTAAAACTCTTAAATTTTTCATCGGAATCCAGTTAGGCAGGGAGGAGTGGGACATTCTATACCAGCGGAGCCATATTAGATGTGGTGGCTGTACCCTGCTCAACATGTCATCTAATTGATCTTCTTCAGTTACAAGAAGTCGCAAATTCCTCATACCAGGGAAATGGGAATTATTGAATACATATTTCGACGGAGATATATTTGGATCCATTCTTTCGGTTCCAAAACAAGTCATTTCACCAACGATAAAGACTCTCTCTATGGAGGATGTAACTGTGTTCATTCCGCGAACATCCCTTATTACCTGTTCATTGTTGAAAGAATACACAGTAAACCGATCTTTCTTTCTCTTGAATAATGAAAGAAGTTTTAAAGATTAAAATTTAATTAAACCGAACACACAGTAAACTTACAGTCTCTTGAATAAAGAAAGAAGTTTTAAAGATTAAAATTTAATTAAAACGAACACACAGTAAACTTACAGTCGACGGCTGAACCAATAAATCATCAATCATGTTGGTAGTTGAATCCCAAAAACGACGAGGCATGGTTCGTTCTTCTGCAATATATCTTCCCATGTCTCTGATGTGATCATGCATTTTTATTCTATTTTCTGTGTCCACCTCCAATAGACACTTGTTCTGTAGATTTGTAAGTCCTGCCATGCCCCATATTCTAATTCCCTGCTCTATGTCTTCTCCTAGGAAGAAGCAAGCAATATCTAAGAATATTGGCTGATCCTGCTTAACGAGTGAGTCATAACTGATTTTCAGTGTGGTAAATATCTCATCAGGTAGTGTGTGCTTGAGTCGTTCCAATTGTTCTTGCCAGTAACATTTGTCATTTTCTCCGCACAGAAGCGCCCCAATCACTTTTAATGATAATGGCAATCCTTTGCACCCTGTTACAAACTCATCTACCAGATCTTCAACATCTTCTGGTTGTGGTAGTGGCTGATTGAAGGCATAGGAGCTGAAGAGCTCTTTCGACTGTAGTGTATTAAGACCCTCTAGATTATATATTGAAGATTCTAATACTCCTGAGCTTTTGAGGACATGCTTGTCACGAGAGGTTACCAAAATCAAACTAGTGGGGCTAATGACATCCTTGATTGGCAAAAAGGCATCCAGTTGACTAACATGATCTACATCGTCTAAAATGATAAGAGCTTCACATAATGAAAGATGTCTTTTAAGTATTTCTATGCCTTCATGACGATGAATTGTGGTATCTATGTGTTTCAAATCTTTAATAAGCTTACTCTGCAAATCATTTAGGGACATTCTACCTGCAAATTCTCTCACATCCGGTAAAAAGGAGGATGCCCTGCATAATGATCTTTTATTATTGAAGAAGTGTTTGGCGAGCGTAGTTTTTCCTACTCCCCCAACACCCACAATGCCGATAACCTTGGCCTTCACGCGCTCCCTCTGCTCCTGTAGGGAGACCAGTATCTTTTCAATTTCTTCTAAATTTAAGTCCAAACCAGTTGGATATTCTGCCACATCCAACGGTGGCTTTGGAACTTTTTTCAGAACGTTTTCCACTACGCTATCCAAGAGCACAACTTCATCGTCCTCGTCCCTGAATAGACCAGTAAATAAGCAAGTGAGAAAAGCCTACATAAATATATCATGCAGCGAATATCAATCCAACAAATGAAATGGAAGGGACAGTGAGAGATGAGCTCACCCACGCAGCGTGAAACCGATCAGATCTGCAACATAGAGAAGTGCGTTTCTCCAACTCTGAATAGTTTCAAGGCCGTAGCGTGGCATCTCTTCACCAGATTGAGAGTCCTTTGTTGTTTTCTGTTCAAGATCCCGCAGGGCTTCAAAGTACGCTCCTCTTTTGTTCGTCCAGCGGACCACAGAAGGTTCAATCTTGTAGAAAATTGGAAAAATGGTAACCGGCCTGGTGTTTTCCAATATTGAGTGTTTCATGAGGACAAGTTCATTCAAGCACCATTCAGATTGCGCATACCTTGGAGAAAATATTGCTATGTGCACAGAAGCACCACCGATAGCTTGTTCTATTTGGGAGGAGATCTTGTCTCCCTTCTCCATTTCATCCCTGTCCAAAAAAACTCTCAATCCTTCATCAGAAAGCCGTCTGTAGAGATGGCTGGCAATTGTGTTTTTTGTATCGGGACCGCGACGATTAATAAAAACATGGTAAGAAGATGAGGGCATAGAGGAAGAAGCAGAAGCAGCAACCAGGTTCGCCATTGCTATTGGATACAGGAGAATGTATGGACTGATAAACAAAGAATAAGATGATGCCGTAGAGGTGTAGATCTGGTATGTGGAAACTGCAAACAACCAAGCAGGCAGGCATGAGCTAGAAATGGGCAAATATAGCCAAGCACCCCTACACTGTACACATCAGTCGAACGATGATGTGATGTTAGCGTGCATTGAATATTAACACGTTACCGCTTGTGGTGCTGTGAAATGCCATTTAATTTATGATGATGTAACATAATAATCCAAATTAGTGACTAATATTTTTTTAACGGTCCGCGGACAGTGGACCACAAGTAGAAGAAGAAGTTATTGATTATTAAATAAGCACGTCATTGCTAATGTCAACACTCTTTAAAGAGGGCCGACCATCCACCCTCTTTCCTGGCGAAAAATACATATCATGCAGTAGAGTATTTAATGCGATCCGATGGCGGACAATGCCACCGCCGTTGCATTAAATGCTCTACTGCATGATATGTATTTGTCGCCGTCTTTCCTTCTGTTTTCATTATTGAATAAGGACGTCATTGTTCATGTGTCTTTAATTTTCTAGATAGTCAATACTAGAAAAAGTGGGCCTACCATCCATCACTTTTATTTTAAATTTAATATTGTTTATTCATATTCCGAGAAGGTGAAGTGGCTAATCTTTTATTTTTGGATTTTTCATTTAAAAAAATTAATATTTAACTAATATTTTTTTGATGGCGAAGTCCACTATAAGAAGAGGCCATCGTACTCAAAAGAGGCAGACCATCGACCACCTTTACTTCTTTGTCCATTGATTATTGAATAAGGGCGTCATTGCTCATGCGTGTTTAATTTCCTAGATAGTCACTATAAGAAAAAGTAGGCCCACCATCCATCACTTTTATTTTTTTCATTGTTCACGTTATTTTTTTTTATCCATATCTTTATTAATTATTTTTTTTAAATTAATTTTTTATTAAAATAGATTTAACACCTCTAAACATTTCACTTCAATTATCAATTCCAATTGAATTTGGATGATTATCCAAAATACAAAAGAAACATGGAAAGGTAAAGAGTTAAAAAAAAAACTCAAAAAATAATGTGTAAATCAGTGGGTCAAGGTTCTAAATCTTTCAACAAAGTAATTTTTAATTAATGATTCACTTTACCATATACGCTTAAGCATTAACACTCTAGTCTAGCAAATGTAAGAATAAAACCTAGATATTAAATTTATTTCAGTTGATACATTTAGTATAGAGAAAACTAGATTAAACATTGTTCTTTTGTTTCATTTTTTATTATCCCTAAACAATTCATAGTAATTTCAAAAAAAATAACAATTCATAGTAATTTCATAAAAATTAAAATATAATTAATTTGTATGTACTTAGCATTTGGATCTCTAGAGTGCACAACCCATCTGAGACCATCCAACATTAATCTACTAAAAAGTGTTGAATGCAGGGATTATTTTAAGAACATCCCAAAATTGACATGTATAATAAATAGGTAAATCTCACTAATATATAGATTCAAGGTTATTTTATTAATAATATATATATAATTTTAACCAAAACTATTATTTATTTTATTTATTTATAAAGAATAGATTGGGCTTTCACCCAAATACAATTTGTTTCAAAAAATTCAGTTCCTTACCTCCAAAACACTTTTGTCACAGAATGGGATGCATTAAACAAGATCCTTCATTCATGCTCAACATTTCTGGAGGAAGAAGGCAACCCTGATTGGCTTTGAAATCTGCCAGCTTGTTCAAATCACGGAGAATGTGGTAAGAGGTAACTGAATTACAGTCAATCAAAATGAAATGCAGCCTTTGCATGGTCACATTCAAACTGAGGTTATTGAACATTGAACTAGAATTTAAAATTTTAATGATGATTTCAGAATCTCCAAAGATTTGCCAGTTATTATGACCTGCTTCCTTTGCAAGTTGACAAGCTTTTAGAAGAGCAAATAATTCTTCCTGGTTATTTATATTTTTCCCAAGTCTCCATCTGAAACTTGTTTCTAGTTTTTCGCATGGATAGAAAATCAAGCCCACTGCCTCAGCTTTCCCTGGGTTTCCTTTTGACACTCCATCAAAGAATATCGAGGCTTTATTTTTAGATTGCCACCACGTTGTAAATTCCTTTTCTGAAAATCTGACCTACCAAAATGGTTTAATAACAGGCCTACTTAAACCCATCTGGATTTTATACACTGTCTTCAAACCGAGCCAATTGAGTTCAGCTTCTAAGTTTGTTCCAACTATTTCAAGGTTTCCTACTGCTTCCAAAAGAAATGCCTTAGCTTTTGATGCTACAATTTCTGGATTCTGTATTTTGCTATTAAAGATCGAATCATTTCTTGCTAGCCAAATTTTCCACCAAATAAATTTTGGAATGGCTTGCCAAATTTTTCTCCAAGCATGACTGAAAGGAAGAGCACCGAGATACCTTGACTGCCAATTTTCAAAGAGAGTAATAGGTTCAGTGTTTAAAGAAAAAAAAGAGTGGGGAAGCCCACGCAATACAAAAGCCCAGACTTTTTGAGCAAAAACGCAGTAAAAAAAATGTGAGCTGTAGACTAAACAACTTGATGACAAAAACAACACCGAAATGGTCCAAAAAAACCTCTGTCAACCAAGTTTTCTCCCCTTAAGATTTTCTGATGCATTATAGTCCAATTAAAAAAATTAAATTTTGGAATGCTGGGCAAATTCCACACCATTTTCCAAAGTGCTGCGTTGTGGGAGCCTGAAGAGCCCAATGAGCATGGCTGCGTTGACTGCAGTTGTTTGAACCTGTTAGCAACAGAGTAGAAACCGAAAATTCCCCAGCACCATGAGTCTTTGCAGGTACGATGTATTGGAGCTAGTCCTGTCAGCCTGTTTAATAACAAATTTTGATGAGCAGAGTAATTGGGAATATCGCGTTCTGTCATTGAAGGAAGGGACCAAGCGTTCCAATTGCCATTGACATCCCAAGAGGTTATATCAACCAATCTAATAATTCCTTTATTCATCAGCCAATTCATAATATGGAAAATAGAGACATCAGACTTTAATGGAGCGTGTCCATTAATTTTGTCATCCCACAGAAGGGTATGTCTGCCATTACCTGGGATTCGATAAAGATGTTGAATGAAGAATTCGAGACTTTTCCTGTCAAAACCCCAAATTTACACAAAAAATTAAAATTTTAAAAGGAACATAAAATGCTGAGACTGCGGTTTACTAATAGCTAATAGTTAGCTATAAAAGAAACAATTACCAGATTAGTTTATACTTAATCTAGATTAAGTTAACTTAGCATTCTACTTTTTGATACAAGGTTAGGTTTAACTTGTGCATGATTTCTTCTTTTAGTTTGCTGATGAGTTTTTAAATTTGCGACAAGTAGATGGAACTGTCTTTGGATTCCGGGGCTTACTTAGCGTTTAAGCTAACCCAGAAAGCTTACTTGTCCTTACAGGTTCTACAGGTATGAATGATCGAGTAACGTCGTTAAATCCATAAAGCATCCATCAATATTTCTATTTGCAAAAGAAATAGCCTAGTAGATAAGCTGTTATATATCAAGCTACTTCTATGAGGTAAAACAAGTAGTTTTGTCTCCTTCAATTATTCTTATCAACAAAATACATGTAAATGAGTTTCTTTCTTAAATGTAAGTAGCAACAGTAAAATACTTTCCGTGGTTCAAAACTTGTGATCTTTGTTGTAAGTTATTTATACTTTTGAGTGCAAAACCTGTAATGCTATAATGATCGTTCTATCAGTGTTATACATTATCAACTTATAGTATTAGTATAACCAACTGCTTGGGGTTTATCTTCTGAAGTGCAGACTACTGTTTGTAGAGTTCTAATCATTATAGTGAGACATGTAGTTCTAAGGACTTAGATTCTAGTGGGATTATCCCATTTAGTTTTCTTAGTTTCCTGTAATACTTCTCTTGAATTGAGTTACTATAACAGTTTATTTCAGGCCAAAGCTTTCAAGTAAAATTGATTTACTACTTCATTCAAGCACTAGATAGTTCTAAAATTATGTTGCTCATCAAAAGCATGGTGAAAATAAAAGTTCATGCCAAATTTGACTAAATAGCCAAAAGCTACTAAATTTTGTTGATCTGAGCTAGGTAAATAATTTATAAAAGTGTTTCCAACAAAAAACACATAGCCAATATCCTAGTTTATGCCACCACTGAATTTATGGTTTTTCTATGATACTTATCAATACACATAGACTTTGTTTATAAGATGTCCACATTTACCCGTCATTCTGGTTATAAACAAATAAAATTTATAACATTCATGATTCTATTAAAACTATGTTGTGTAAATTTATAAAGTCACAACATGATTATTGGTGGCAACAAGATTGGTCATGCATAGACTATTAGGAATACTTTATAATGAATATTATAGTTTTGCTTAGGTGATTAAATAGTCTTTTACTTGGTATCTCCCAAAGTATCATATGGTTTCTCCATAAATAAAGTTATTATAACACATGACTTACCAATATTCATATATGTAATATTGATACCATGATGAAATGGATATATGGTTAACGATGATCTAAAACTTTAATGCATGAATTATTTTGAGCAAAACTATAGTTCTATATGTTGCATCGATTGCTAGGTCTATGTAAAGCTTATTATGAATAAATATGTTAATTATAAAGTTCACGTGATAACTTGGTCTCGTAAAGGAATGAGGTATTAGACCACTCCATCGATTAGTTCATGGGTAAGGTTTTGTAATATAATACGTTGGTTTGCAATCAATATAGTTCTGAACTATATGATGATTGCATGTTAAACTTTTCAATGATTCGAGGGTTAATGGTTTGACACCCAAACAACCGTAGGTTGACAATATATAAGATCATGGCATATTATGAATAATATACTTCGATGCATGTTCATAGTTTATATTATAAATCATTGTAAATCATTGCATGCAGGTGACTATAGCGTCAACCCACTGCATGGTTAAAATTTAAATGACTACGTGGCTTGCTCTAGGCCAAGTGTTGAAAGTATAAAGGATTGCTGTAACCCTACTCTTGTTATTCACCTCCGTGTTCCTCGGGCCTTCGGGCCGTTCTGCAACTATTTCCATGGCCGCCATGTTACCTTGCTGTTACTAGTTGTGCTCCGAGTCTGGCTTACATTGGTTTAAGTCTACCATATCCGTTCTAAAAATAAACCTTTATGTGAACTGTGTGTGTGATAACTTTGCAAGGTCTGTAGAGAGTCGTGGCAAAGGGTTTTACGGTCTGCAAGAGGTTCCATGTTCATTTTTCTCCGTGGCTTTCCCTTGTAGAGATAGTTACATAACTTGCTTGCTGCGTTTTCAGCATTACCCTTGTCGTATTGTTTGTAAATCTCATTTCCGTGCCTTGCATTGTTGGTTACAGCTTCGACGTTGATGTCTGTTTCTTGCTTGGTTGCTTTCCATGCCTCTTTCTTCTACTACTGTTAGTGGTTTGTAAATGAATTTCTGGTTCCTCTGTCGCTGCGAGAATGAAGACCTGGCTCTTTGTTTCACTGGTGGCGGTGCTACTGTTCCTTCGTGGCTATATCACCCTCACTTCCAGGTAATATAATTTCTAAAAGATTAAAACTAGATTTGTCTCTTTGTAATCAGTTTTGAAATTCGTGATTTTAATTGAACTTAGGTCTTCTTTCTTGCAGGTGACAACTTGCTCGTCTTGTGGCAATGATACTTTGAGGAAATCTTTGACACTCTAGCTACGGGTAAGCCCTGGATAACCAATGGCATTCCAAGCTTGTTTAGTCCTTAAGGGACAGTTTTCGGTTGGAGGATACGGCCTGCAAGTGACCTTCATTGGTTACTTTTCTTTGGTCTACTTGTTTAGTTTTTCTTTTATTGCTAAACCGTTGCTGCTAGAAGGGTACTCCGGCTTATGCCGTTACTTGTAAATGTTGTTTTTACTTGTTTATAAATACTGTTATGTTAAAAGATCTTACGACCTGTCATGCCATATACTGTTTAGTTTTAAAGCATAGTGATTTTCTCCTTGAGCTCGAACTCAGTTAAAAATTACACTCTTAAGGTAATTTTGTATATTAGGGTTTTACCCTTATTCGCATGTATGAAAGAAATCTTGTTATTGTATAATGTTTATTTGGCATTAATGGTATTTTTAAAAGCTTAATCTGTACCCAACATGTTTTAATTATTTAATTTCAAGCTCAGATATTTGAGCTAGGTTACCTGTAAGTGACCTGTGTGTAAAATAATTTCTTGATTTATTCTTTAAGTTTTTAATTTAATAATTAAATAAGTTAATTATTATTACAAGTATATAGTATTTTATATTACCCTAGTTAGTTTTCCACTGTCCTTAAAGGACTGTAATAATTTGCCATAGATTTAGTGTTCATAATACTAAATAATCCAGAAGCTTGGATTATTGTTTAATTGATCATGAATTACAAAGTTAATGTTATTTGGGTTTCGACCCTGCACTTTCTTTTATAATTAACTTCTGTTTAAATTATTTACATAAATTAGTTCTTTTATAAGTAATCTTTATTAAATGTTATTTATCATTGAGTCTATTTTATTTAAATAACATAAATATAGGTTTGTTGTTCCTTGTTACATTGTTCTATATTACAGTAGCTTAATTAATATATAACATGACTATACTAGTATTACCCTACTTGAAATATATACTTTTGTAGATATAGTTAGATAATATAATCAAATAAAGTAAACTATGTAAAACAACATTTATTCTTCCTTTACAGAAATAAACGAGTGCTTTATCTAAGTTGATTCTTTACCTCTGTTGCAGGTTACTAGTATAACTTTACAGAATAAAGTTTTTGTATTAGAATAATAACCTATTTACTGTAACAACTTGTTAAAGAAATAATCCTGCTATCTGTAAAGTATTATGATTATTCCTTTACTAGTTTTTTATATATATTATAACAGTCTGGTTTAAACAATAAACTTAACTAGACAGGTTAATATTCTTTCCTGAAAACAACTATATGTAGAAATAAAATTATTCCATTATTCTGAAATACATAATGATTCTATTCAATTTAGATTTCTATCATATCCTTCATCTATTTTAAAAATAGACTGCCTGTGCTAGAGTACGGTCTGGTCCATTCCAGACGTGGAAAAACACAGGTTAGGATTTATTTTTCATCAATTACAGATTCAATATTTCAAATAACTAAAGGATTACAATCTCTATCAGTTCACTACAAAACATTTAATCATTCATTAATCATTAAATATCAGGTATAAACTTTTAACACAGTAAAATAAAAGACTATAGAACCTGTTTAAGCTGGACAACAACATCATTTGGAGGTTGTTCCTCCCTACCAACTCCTAGAGAGCACTCAAACAATGTCTTCTCAGGACCCCCGAGCATGTTCTTGGTCTCCTTGGCTGAGAACTGGTGGAGCAAACAACCAAATACTAGTCCAATGATTGAGTAATCACTCTGCACTCAACAGTAAGATCTTTCAGCTAAGAAGCTGCGCTAGATCACTTTCTGCAGTTTACCCCTCAAACGCCTTCCATAAATTCCCTTCCCAATGAAATCCTCTAAAGTACATTCACCTGAATGATTTTATTATGGGAATGAGCAGCCTCAGCTCTCTTCAATGGGCATTTTTATTAAGATTGCCTAGGTCTTTTTGGGTTAGTTGTCATTAATTGATCCACCTGCTCTGATCCCAATTTCTTGGGGGATCATGACCACAAATGTAGGGAGGTTGCCACCTGCAACATTGGAAGTGTTTGAGGATGCTGCCACTTGTCTATTTTCTCTCCACCCAATCTTCTCCACTAACTTGACTAGTAAACACTCTTTTAATAGCTCTGCCAAATTGTTGTCTCCACTTTTATTTATTTAAAATTAAAATATTCAGAATTACATTCAACATCCTAGGCTTTGCTGAGTCATCAATTACAACTTAGCATAAAATTTAACATATTGTCTTGAAATTAAATCAATTATGATAATATTTTTTTTTTGCGAAATTGGGGCATGTGACATACACACCCCCTTAGAATATAACATCGCCCTCGATATTATTTATTCTTCATCCTCCGAATGCCCCTGGAACAGAATTGGATATGCATCTCGCATTTTACTTTCCAATTCCCAGGTGGCCTCCTCTGGACTTAGGTGCTTCCATTGTACCTTCACCTGCCCAATGGTGCGGTTCCTAAGCGTGATCTCCCTCCGCCCGAGGATACAGTCCGGTTCCACCAGAAAATATCCTTTTGGTTCCACCTGTACATCATTCTAGTTAACAACATGAGTAGCTTCATGAACATATTTCTTTAATACGAAAATGTGGAAAACATTATGTACTCTTAAACTGGGTGGTAATGCTAATTGATAAGCTACTTGTCCAATCCCAGACAGAATTTCAAATGGACCACAGTAACGAGGTGCCAATTTTGCACAACTCCCTAGTCTCAAAGATCTCTTTTTGGGCCTTACCTTAATGAACACATGTTCACCTACCTGAAACTCCTTTGGAGTTCTTTTCAAGTCTGCTTGACTTTTCTGCCGATCCTGTGCCACTTTCAGATTTCCCTGCACTTGTTTTACAATTTCTTCCATTTCTTTTAACAATTCTGGACCTAATACCAATCTATCCACTGGATTACTCCATGAGATAGGAGTATTACATTTTTGTCCATATAAAATTTCAAAAGGACTAAATCTGGCTAATGTCTGATAATTATTATTATAAGCAAATTCTACCAGATGTAAATATTCCTCCCACTTACCTGGCTGGTTTTTCACATACATTCTTAATAGATCTTCTAATACTTGGTTCACTCTTTCAGTTTGTCCATCTGTTTGAGGATGAAATGAATTACTAAAATTTATTGTAGTGTTTAACTCTTTACACAAAGACTTCCAAAAGTTTCCTGTAGATTTAGGATCTCTATCTGAGATTATGACTTTTGGTAGTCCATGCAATTGAAAAATCTGTTTTAGAAAAATATCAGCTATGTTTGCAGCTTTATAAGTAGTCTTAACAAGTATACAATGAGCTGCTTTACTTAAATTATCAACTACTACCATGATAGAATCATTCTGATTTTGGTTTCTAGGCAGCCCAGTAATAAAATCTAGACTAATTATCTCCCATTTTCAGCTAGGAATGGGTAATGGCTGAAGTAATCCAGCTTGGTGTTGATGTTCAGTTTTCACCTGCTGACATTCAAAACACTTTGCAATATACTCTGCTTCTTCAGTCTTCATATTTGGCCAAAAATACTCTTTTCTTAACATAGTTATAATCTTTTGATAACTTGGATGGCATGAATACAGAGTTTTATGAATTTCATCCAGAATTAACAGCTTAACTTTAGGTATGTTAGGTACATACATTCTATCCTTATACAGCAAAAATTATTTTTCATTTAAACTGTAACCTTTACTTAAGTTTTCTGTTGGATTTTCTTCAGTTTTAGCTTGCAAACTCTGGTAAATTTCATTTTGTTCTATTCATTCTTTAAGCTGTCCATCCAAATCTGTAGCATAGGTGCTGATAGCTGCTGTAAAATTCAGCTTGCATTCCTACTTAATTTATCAGCAACTTTATTTTCTTTACCTTTTGTATGCTGAATTTCAAAATCATATTCGCTTAAGAAAGCTAACCACCTAGCTTGTCTAGCATTTAGATTAGGCTGATCTAATAGATACTTCAATCCTTTATTATTAGTTATTAAAATAATTTTTCTGCCAATTAGGTGATGTTGCCACATCTTTAAGGCGTGTATTACAGCTGCTAACTCTAGATCATATGTTGCATAATTCTTTTCATGAACTTTTAACTTTCTTGACTCATAGGAAATAACATGCCCTTCTTGAGTCAGAACACCGCCTAAGCCATCATTACAGGCGTCAGTGCACACTACAAATTCTTTATTAGGATCAACTATTCTTAGAATAGGTGCGCTGGTTAATAATTTTTTTAACTTTTTAAAGCTTTTCTTCACATTTCTGATTCCAGTCAAACTTCTTTCCCTTCTTCTGCAAGGAAGTTATCGGATTTGCAATCCTTGAAAAACCTTCAATGAATCTCCGGTAGTAACCGGTAATGCCCATGAAGGATCGAACATCCGTCACATCCTTAGTAAATGGCCAATCTTCGATTTCCCTTATCTTTTCAGGATCGACTGAAATCCCTTCCTTGGTCACCACATGACCTAAGTACTGAATCTTATCATTGAAGAAATCACATTTACTAAATTTTGCGAAGAGTTGATGATCTTGCAACTCTTGCAAAACAATTTTTAGATGTTCTTTGTGTTCTTCTTCAATTTTTGAATAGATTAGAATGTCGTTGATAAACACGACCACAAACTAATATAAATACTTATGCATAACGTTGTTCATTAAACACATAAAAATAGCTGGGGCATTAGTAAGCCTGAATGGCATTACGACAAATTCGTAATGACCATATCTAGTTCTAAAAGTTGTCTTCATCTTTAATCCTTACTTGATGATATCCAGACCTTAAATCTATTTTCGGAAACACCGTGGCTCCACGTAGTTGATCAAACAGATCATCTATGCGGGGCAACGGATATCGATTTTTGATAGTCATCTTATTTAACTGACGGTAATCTATGCAAAGTCGCATAGTTCTGTCCTTCTTCTTAATGAAGATGACCAATGCCCCCCAGGGAGACACACTAGGTCGAATATACTTTTTATCAATTAATTCTTTTAATTGAGATTTTAATTCATTAAGTTCCAATATGTTCATTCGATACAGAGCCTTTGAACTAGGTACCGCACCCGGTACTAGTTCAATGGTGAAATCCAAGTCCCTTTTCGGAGGTAGTCCTGGAATTTCTTTAGGGAATACATCCGAATATATTCCTTTAAGACTGGTATGTCTTCCAATTTTAACTTATCTGTCTTGATTAGACTCTCTTCATCAGTTATAGTTACTGGATAAGCTTTACATCCCTTCCTAACAACTCTTTTAAGTTGTAAAGCAGAAATCTGCCTTATTGTGGTTTTTCTAGGAATTCCTTTAACACTTACTGGTTTTCTGTCATTGTGTAAACATGTGAAGGTTTTATCATAACAATTTAGAATTACTCTATGTTGTTCTAACCAGTCCATACCAATCAACAAATCATAAGAACCAAGAGGCAAAACATTAAGCTTGACAATAGTTTCAAAATGATCCATAACTACTGCACATTCTCTTACAAAACAAGTTACCTTTCTTTTAGCACCAGTGGCTAACTGTACCAACCAAGAATTCTCAAAATTTTCAACAGATAACTTCCATTTTTCTACTATTTTAGGTGCAATATAATTGAGACTAGCTCCTGGATCAATTAAAATAGTTACAGGGGTCTGATTTATCATACCTTCTACTTCCGCCATAGAAGTCTGATATTTAGCTTGTCGATTCTCCAAGGCTGCGTTGATTCTGGGCATGGTCCTTGCTAGTTCCCCAATAGTCATCTCCTCCTATATAGTATGGATGTTGCTAACAGTCTTCTTCCGATTAGGACAGACTACAGCATAGTGTGGGCCATTACACTCCTAGCACTTGGTAGGCTCTTTGCGCTCAAAGTTCTTGGTAAAATTTCCATGATTATTTGCAAATTCCTTACCTTTAGAATTATTCTGATTGTTGGGTGTATTGTTTTTGTTTCCTTGGAAATTCTTGTTATTAGAATAATTTTTGGCCTTATTGTTCTTGGAATTTCTGTTAGGCACAAAATCCTTCTTTTTTTGTTTAAACTGATTATTATTTTTCTTAGCTTTCCAGTTGGCCAAGTTTTCCTTCTTTTGATTCTGTTCAAAACACAAGTTAGCTTTCCTCGTAGCTTCTTCTAAAGTCTTTGGGTTGTCATATTCAATGCTGTCCTTAATATGATAAGGTAGACATCTGAGGAATCGTTGTACCTTTGGTTTCTCATCTACAAGGTATGGTACATACCTAAATAGACTTAAGAACTTGCTGTTCAGATCCTTCATTGTCATTGATCCTAACTTCAGCTCATAAAACCCTTTGGCTCTCTCCTCATAATATTGCTCAGACAGAAATTTCTTTTAAAATACCTCTTAAAGGTACTCCAGTTTACATTCTTCTCTTTTATTCCCTTAACTCTTTTCAAATCCTGCCACCAAATGTCAGCCTTTCCTGAGAGGTTATAAATAGCCATTCTAGACTTTAACTGGTTAGAATAGTTATATATTTGGAAGTACTTCTTCATCCCGGATAACTAGTATTCAGCTTCCTCCCCCTTCTCAGTCTCTCCATTAAAGGTTGGTGGTTTTATCTTTTTGAATTCCCCGGAAATCTCCTCATAAGGTTTGTATTTTCTCTTCTTAGTGTATTAATTATCATCACTACTGTCACTGGTAGAATGGTAATTTTGTTGTTCACCAAACACCTCAGATGATGAACTACTTTCAATTTTAGTATGTTTCATCTTTTTAGATTTACGTTGATGACTTGTATCTTCTGATTCTGTTCTTCTACCCCTTCCCTCAGTTTGAAACTTTTCAATTAGGATCTGGTTCATCTCTTCTTGGGCCCTCATAATCCTTTCATTTTCTCGCTTTACAGACTCCATTTTAGTTTTTAGGTCTTTTACAGTTTGTAACAATTCTGAGGGATTGGTAGTTAAATCCTCTGGTATAGGATCTCTTGGTAGATTTCCTATTTCAGTAACTAGAGATTCCTCCTCTGCATACTCTTCCAGCCTTTCCATACCTGTCTGTTAAACTTCAGAAAACAATTCTCTGTTGAATAACATTTAAAAGAAAAATACGTCAGCATAATAATTCAGTTTACTGTTTCCTAAAAGCTAGTTGGGCTTCATCAAGGCCTAGTGTTTGAACCTTGTGCTTTGATACCACATGTCAAAGCCCCAAATTTACACAAAAATTTAAAATTTTAAAAGGAACATAAAATCCTGAGACTGCGGTTTACTAACAGCTAACAGTTAGCTATAAAATAAATAGTTACCAGATTAGTTTATACTAAATATAGATTAAGTTAACTCAGCATTCTACTTTTTGATACAAGGTTAGGTTTAACTTGTGCATAATTTCTTCTTTCAGTTCGTTGATGATTTTTTAAATTTGCGACAAGTAGATGGAACTGTCTTTGGATTCTGGGGCTTACTTAGTGTTTAAGCTAACGCAGAAAGCTTACTTGTCCTTACAGGTTCTACAGGTATGAATGATTGAGTAACGTCTTTAAATCCATAAAGCATCCAACAATATTTCTATTTGCAAAATAAATAGCCTAGTAGATAAGCTGTTATATATCAAGCTACTTCTATAAGGTAAAACAAGTAGTTTTGTCTCCTTCAATTATTCTTATCAACGAAATACATGTAAATGAGTTTCTTTCTCAAATGTAAGTAGCAACAGTAAAATACTTTCCGTGGTTCACAACTTGTGATCTTTGTTGTAAGTTATTTATACTTTTGAGTGCAAAACCTGTAATGCTATAATGATCATTTTATTAGTGTTATACATTATCAACTTATAGTATTAGTGTAACCAACTGCTTGGGGTTTATCTTCTGAAGTGCAGATGACTGTTTGTAGAGTTCTAATCATTATAGTGAAACATGTAGTTTGAAGGACTTAGATTCTAGTGGGATTATGCCATTCAGTTTTCTTAGTTTCCTATAATACTTTTCTTGAATTGAGTTACTATAATAGTTTATTTCAGGCCAAAGCTTTCAAGTAAAATTGATTTACTACTTCATTCAAGCACTAGATAGTTCTAAAATTATGCTACTCATCAAAAGCATGGTGAAAATAATAGTTCATGCCAAATTTGAGCAAAATAGCCAAAAGCTACTAAATTTCGTTGATCTGAGCTAGGTAAAGAATTTATAAAAGTGTTTCCAACAAAAAACACATAGCCAATATCCTAGTTTATGCCACCAATTAATTTATGGTTTTTCTATGATACTTGTCAATACACATAGACTATCTTGTTTATAAGATATCCACGTTTACCCATCATTTTGGTTATAAACAAATAAAATTTATAATGTTCATGATTCTATTAAAACTATGTTGTGTAAATTTATAAAGTCACAACATGATTATTGGTGGCAACAAGATTAGTCATGCATAGACGATTAAGAGTACTTTATAATGAATATTATAGTTTTGCTTAGGTGATTAAATAGTCTTTTACTTGGTATCTCCCAAAGTATCATACGATTTCTCCATAAACAAAGTTATGATAACACATGAATTACCAATATTTATATATGTAATATCGATGCCATGATAAAATGGATATATGGTTAACGATGATCTAAAACTTTAATGCATGAATTAGTTTGAGCAAAACTATAGTTCTATATGTTGCATCGATTGCTAGGTCTATGTAAATCTTATTATGAATAAACATGTTAATTATAAAGTTCATGTTATAACTTGGTCTCGTAAAGGAATGAGGTATTAGACCACTCCATCGATTGGTTCACGGGTAAGGTTTTGTAATATAATACGTTGGTTTGCAATCAATATAGTTCTGAACTATATGATGATTGCATGTTGAACTTGTCAACGATCCGAGGGTTAATGGTTCGACACCCAAACAACAGTAGATTGACAATATATAAGATCATAGCATATTATGAATAATATACTTGTATGCATGTTCACAGTTTATATTATAAATCATATTAAATCATTGCATGCAGGTGACTATAGCGTCGACCCACTGCATGGTTAAAATTTAAATGACTACGTGGCTTGCTCTTGGCCAAGTGTTCAAAGTATAAAGGATTGTTGTAACCCTACTCTTGTTATTTGCCTCTGTGTTCCTCGGGCCTTTGGGCCGATCTGCAACTGTTTCCATGACCGCCGTGTTACCTTAGTGTTACTAGTTGTGCTCCGAGTCTGGC
The DNA here is from genome assembly GCA_001517045.1 of Pseudotsuga menziesii. Taxonomy (NCBI): domain Eukaryota; kingdom Viridiplantae; phylum Streptophyta; class Pinopsida; order Pinales; family Pinaceae; genus Pseudotsuga; species Pseudotsuga menziesii. Next base: position 55,216 of record LPNX010101402.1, on the reverse strand, counting down.
TTACATTGGTTTAAGTCTATCATATCCGTTCTAAAAAAAACCTTTATGTGAACTCTATGTGTGATATCTCTGCAAGGTCTGTAGAGAGTCGTGGAAAAGGGTTTTATGGCCTGCAAGAGGCTCCCTGTTCATTTTTCTCCGTGGCTTGCCCTTGCAGAGATAGTTACATAACTTGCTTGCTGCATTTTCAGTATTACCCTTGTCATAGGGTTTGTAAATCTCATTTCCGTGCCTTGCATTGTTGGTTACAGCTTCGACTTTGATGTCTGGTTCTTGCTTGGTTGTTGTCCATGCCTCCTTCTTCTACTGCTGTCAGTGGTTTGTAAATGAATTTCTGGTTCCTTTGTCGCTGCGAGAATGAAGACTTGGCTCTTTGTTTCGTTGGTGGCGGTGCTACTGTTCCTTTGTGGCTATATCACCCTCACTGCCAGGTAATATAATTTCTAAAAGATTAAAACTAGATTTGTTTCTTTGTAATTAGTTTTGAAATTCATGATTTTAATTAAACTTAGGTCTTCTTTCTTGCAGGTGACAGCTTGTTCGTCTTGTGGCAACGTTACTTTGACGAAATCTTCAACACTCTGGCTACGGGTAAGCCCTGGATAACCAATGGAATTCCAAGCTTGTTCAGTCCTTAAGGGACAGTTTTTCGGTTGGAGGTTACGACCTACAAGTGACCTTCGTGGGTTACTGTTCTTCGGTCTACTTGTTTAGTTTTTCTTTTATTGCTAAACCCTTGCTGTTAGCAGGGTACTCTGACTTATGCCGTTACATGTAAATGTTGTTTTTACTTGTTTATAAATACTGTTATTGTAAAATATCTTATGGCCTATCATGCCATATACTGTTTAGTTTTAAAGCATAGTGATTTTCTCCTTGAGCTCAAACTCAGTTAAAAATTACACTCTTAAGGTAATTTTGTATATTAGGGTTTTACCCTTATTCACCTGTATGGAAGAAATCTTGTTGTTGTATAATGTTTATCTAGCATTAATGGTATTGTTAAATGCTTAACCTGTACCCAACATGTTTTAATTATTTAATTTAAAGCTCAGATATTTGAGCTAGGTTACCTGTAAGTGACCCGTGTGTAAAATAATTTCTTGATTTATTCTTTAGGTTTTTAATTTAATAATTAAATAAGTTAATTATTATTACAGGTATATAGTATTTTATATTACCCTAGTTAGTTTTCCACTGTCCTTAAAGGACTGCAATAATTTGCCATAGATATAGTGTTCATAATACTAAATAATCCAGAACCTTGGATTATTGTTTAACTGATTATGAATTAGAAAGTTAATGTTATGAGGGTTTCGACCTTGCACTTTCTTTTATAATTAACTTTATGTTTAAATTATTTACATAAATTAGTTCTTTTATAAGTAATCTTTATTAAATGTTATTTACCATTGAGTCTATTTTATTTAAATAACATAAAGATAGGTTTGTTGTTGTTCCTTGTTACATTGTTCTATATTACTGTAGCTTAATTAATATATAACATGACTATACTAGTATTACCCTACTTGAAATATATACTTTTGTAGATATAGTTAGATAAGATAATCAAATAAAGTAAACTATGTAAACAAAACATTTATTCTTCCTTTACAGAAATAAACGAGTGCTTTATCTAAGTTGATTCTTTACCTCTGTTGCAGGTTACTAGTATAACTTTATAGAATAAAGTTTTTGTATTAGAATAATAACCTATTTACTGTAACAACTTGTTAAAGAAATAATCCTGCTATCTGTAAAATATTATGATTATTCCTTTACTAGTTTTTTATTATTATTATAACAGTCTGGTTTAAACAATAAACTTAACTAGATAGATTAAAATTCTTTCCTGAAAACAACTATATGCAGAAATAAAATTATTCCATTATTTTGAAATAGATAATGATTCTATTCAATCTAGATTTCTATCATATCCTTCATCTATTTTAAAAATATACTGCCTGTGTTAGAGTACGGTCTGGTCCATTCCAGACGTGGAAAAACACAGGTTAGGATTTATTTTTCATCAATTACAGATTCAATATTTCAAATAACTAAAGGATTACAATCTCTATCAATTCACTACAAAACATTTAATCATTCATTAATCATTAAATCTCAGATATAAACTTTTAACACAGTAAAATAAAAGACTATAGAACCTGTTTAAGCGGGACAACAACAACGTTGGGAAGCCGTTCCTCCCTACCAACTCCCAGAGAGCGTTCAAAAAACGTCTTCTCAGGACCCTCGAGCCTGTTCATGGTATCCTTGGTTGAGAACTGGTGGAGCAAACAACCAAATACTAGTCCAATGACTCAGTAATCATTCTGCACTCAGCAGTAAGATCTTTTAGCTAAGAAGCTGCACTAGATCACTTTCTGCAGTTTACCCCTCAAACACCTTCCACAAATTCCCTTCCCAATGAAATCCTTTGAACTACATTCACTTGAATGATTTTCTTCTGGGAATGAGCAGCCTCAGCTCTCTTCAATGGGCATTTTTATTAAGATTGCCTAGGTCTTTTTGGGTTAGTTGTCATTAATTGAGCCACCTGCTCTGATCCCACTTTCTTGGGGGACCATGACCCCAAATGTAGGGAGGTTGCCACCTGCAACATTGGAAGTGTTTGAGGAGGCTACCACTTATCTATTTGCTCTCCACCCAGTCTTCTCCGCCAAATTGACCAGTAAACACTCTTTTAACAGCTCTCCTAAGCTGTTGTCTCCACTTTTATTTATTTAAAATTAAAATATTCAGAATTACATTCAACATCCTTGACTCTGCTGAGTCATCAATCAATGGTTGTGGTGTTAATTTTGAGAATGGTCCAACCATTCCATCAATTTTCTTCACTTTTATACCTGCACCTGGATTTTTCCTTGGCTTTCATTTAAAGATGTTGTTTGCGAAACCAATTGAATCCATTGGCTTGCAAAATCTTAGATCAGACTTTCTGGACTTGGAAAATAAGGGGATGATTGATTCTTCAAATGTGGGTAATTGTGATGCATCCACTATGGAAGTATCATTAATGAGAATTGTTTAGACCTTCAAAATGATGTTTAATGGAGGTCATACTATAGATTCCTGTGCTCATACAGGCCTAACTATTAAGCATTCAAATGTAGATGGTGATGCTTCCCCTAAAGGATTGTTGATGGATAGGTAATTCCAACTTCATGATCCTCATATTTTGAGGTTAATGTGACTAGCAATGTTGCAGTTCTCCCTGCAAAATAAATATTTTTGATCATTTTATGCATGGAAATTTCCTTAAACTTCATATATGATTGATGGATGGAGGCTCATGGTAGTTTTCCAAGAGTTCAAGGCCTCGTTCTACTAAGGAATTGAATTCTTCAGTAATTGAGTATGAAGTAGAAGGTTGTTCTCTCATGGTTATGGATGGTGAAGAGGAAGCCACTATAGGGAAGGTATCCCCTCGAAAAGGAACTCCCCCCACCCCCTCAGCCCCCACAAACCTTATGTGAGAAAGGTGTCATTTTCTATTTAAATCAGAACCACTTTATTAGTGTTAAAGTTGGTTTAGGATGAGGTTCTAACAATTATATCAAACTCCTCGCCTTAAATACTGTTTTTGCGCTAGCAATTGAAACATGTGTATCCAAAAATCAAAATTTTAAGGATTGTCAAGTGGTAATCAATTGGATGAATGGAAAGAATAAAATGTCTAATATGTTTCTAAGCCCTATCTTTGAGGAAGTGAGGAACTCCTTAACTTCTTTTAAATTATTAAATCTAGTGTGCTCATGTTTTTAAAGAGCTCAATTCTGATGTTGACAAGATCTCAAAAGAAGCTTTTAATTTGGTTGGTTGCTTAAGCTCTTGAAAGGACTCAAAGGACGTATTCATCCTTCCTGGTCACACCATTTTTATATTTGTTTGAGCAACAATATCTAGTTTGTTTTGCTCAAGTAGCTAAAACTTGTCTTTATGTTATTGGGTTTAGGGGTCATCATAGGGGTGGTGTTTAGCTCCCATTTGAACCACTATTTTGGCATCATGAAGAAGAATTATATGTTGTTTTACCCACCATTTAAATACTCGTCTCCTCTATGCAGTGCTAATAAACAAGAGGAAAAATAAAAAATGCACATCAAGCTTGATGATTGGATCAAGCCTTCTAGTCCAAGGCATAACGTGACAAATGAAAAACTCTTGTGGAGGGACTCCATGGTGCCCCTAAGGAAATAGTATCCATTATGTGTGCCTAAGGTTGTGTTTATTCCCTTGAAAAGGGGTCCTATATCCCTCATACCCTTGTGGGAGAAATTCTTTTGTGGGTGCAAAGGATTGTATTTGATTCACTTTCACTTCGCTCTAGATTATAAGCTCAAGACGAGTTCGATTTTGGTTTTCTATCATCTCTAGATACCCAGCAATGTAAGCACTCATTTCATATATTCACCAATTTTAGTATATGTTGTTCTATTGTGAGTTATTGATCAACCCTTATAATGAAAGGTTGATCCTATATTGATCAACCTAGTAAGGTCGTGATAAACCCTTTAATTGATTTTGTAATACCAGTATGGCTTTGTAATATACAAAACGGGTTTTGTTGTTTTAGGTCTTGACCAACCCTTCTAATGAAAGGATGGTCTTGTGTCAGTCAACCTAGTAAGTCCGTAAACAATAATTCTAACTGTTTTTGTGATACCAATATGCCTTTGTAATGAGTGTGCTCATGTTTGTACCATTTATCCGCAAACCTTGATTGACTAAGGGGTCTTTAAATTCTAGTTGTGGAAGGTTTAATTTTGGGTTTTTCCCAAAAATGAAAACCATTATTGTACGAAGACTAGAACCCTGCAATTTCATGCAAAAATTATCCCCAAAAACTCGCAATGGTGTTAAACACAAACGATCTACATGGCAACACAAACAATCTTAATGACTTTTAGTTCTTCCTAGTTCAATTGTGTATTTGGTTCATGAAAAGTATATTTATGCTATCTCTTCTTGCTTATGTAGGAAGGGGGGGTCTTGTGTGACTTCCCTTCGGCTCTTGGATGCAACAATCTTGAAGTACATGTATTTTTTTATTTCTAATGTAATATATGTAGCGTGCTTTTTAATCAAATTTTTTGTCACAATGTTCTTGTTTATCTTAACTGAAATTTTACAAAATTCTTAGTGAGCAATACTCAACAATTAAGAATAGAGGATTTACCCCATTTACCGTCTATAAATCACGGGAATGTACTCAAGGTTTTTCTGCGAGGCTATTCTTCAGATAATAGTCTAAGCAGCACATTTAAATGCCTACAAGATTAAGTTGAGATCGTTCCAAAGGGTTGAAACTAGGACATTACGCAAATGGAGAAACACATGTTATGAGAGGTAATATACTTATTTCACACATATATATGGCCATGATTGTTTCATTTAAGGAATAATTGTTTTCCTTTTAAAAATGAATAATATGAGGTGATCACTTACATTGCAGACGACAATGAATGGGAAAAGATGAATGAATTCACTTTGTTTGGTATGGAGGCTACTAGGAAATGGGTGGTCATGTAGAATGATATGCATGAAAATGATAGAAATACGTACAATCATTTAGAAGGTCAAACCCCAGTGTTCCACTCGATGTAAAATTGCCTTATTAATGCCAAGTACAATGCACAAACACATTAATGAAGAGACAAATTTAAAGTTTGGGACTAACCACCAAGGAAGGTAAACTACTTACATTGAAATTAGAAATTGGATGTGAAAGGAGAGCATGTGGAATTGGACCAATCATGCGATTGATTTCATAGATTTTAATTGAACATATTTATGTATTGTTACAAGTTTAATTATAATTATTGATTTTAATATACATTTTCTTCTATGCATGCAAGTACTAACATATATTTTGACTTGAGCATATGCCCATCATTTTAGACTGGAGAGTGTGAATCGTGGCAAACAAACATGTTATTGGGGAGTGCATGTTTACTTTGATCAAATAAGTTTTGCAAAGTTAGGGGGTAGAAACCTAATAGAATGTCACTTGATTATGTTGATACCATTTAGGAGATAAATTAAATGAACTATAGGTCCTCTAAATGTGTCATTTTCAAATGTAAATGGTTTGATATTTTCTATAGAAGAATATATGTTGGATTTTACCTATAGAGTGAATTATATTATACCAATATACATAAATAAGAGAAATGCCATCACCTTAAGCTAACTATTTGTGTTTCTAGTACACTATGAGTATATTGGAAGATTAGTCGTTTGACAAAAAATGTGTTTCCATCCTAATGTCTTGACAAAAATTAGTAGTATGTTACTCCATGTACACTCATGGAAAAAAGGGATTTTGAAAATTTACTTGTTGTAATTGTTGCATTGGGTCAAGAAGAAGGTGTTGTGTAAGTGTTGAAGTAAATGTTGTGGATCAAATAGATTTACGAGTGTAGTTTCATCAAGTAATATTCATTATATTGTTAGTGATTACACACACACAATCAAAGGTTATATATCTCATGGGTTGAAATTGTTATTTTGTGAATTTAAATCAATCAAAGTTGCTACTTTACAAGCTATATTTTAATGAAAGAAACCAACCAATGTTTGGCTTAACCAATTAATGAACATTCAAACATAAATAGGATTTAGGTAATCTTTTGAAGATCAACATATATTTTGACTTGGGAATATGGCCATCATTTTAGACCGAAGAGTGTGAATCATGGTAAACAAACATTTTATTGGGGAGTGCATGTTTACTTTGATAAAATAAGTTTTGCAAAGTCAAGGGATATAAACCTAATAAAATGGCCAACTTGATCATGTTGGTACCATTTAGGAGATAGATTAAATGATAGTATAGGTCCTCTAAATGTGTCATTTTTAAATGTAAATGGTTCGATCTTTTCTATAGAAGAATATCTATTGGATTTGAACTATAGAGTGAATTATATTATACCAATATACATAAAGAAGAGAAATGCAATCACCTTAAGCTAACTAGTTGTGTTTCTAGTATACTATGAGTACATTGGAAAATTAGTCGTTTGACAAAAAATGTGTTTCCATCCTAATGTATTGACAAAAATTAGTTGTTTGTTACTCCATGTACACTCATGAAAAAGAAGGGCTTTTGAAAATTTACTTGTTGTAATTGTTCCATTGGGTCAAGAAGAAGGTGACGTGTAAATGTTGAAGTAAATACCATTGATCAAATAGATTTAAGAGTGTACTTCATCAAGCAGTATTCATTATATTGTTAATCATTACACACACATAATCAAAGGTTAGATATATGATGGGTTGAAATTGTTATTTTGTGAATTTAAGTCAATCAAAGTTGCTACTTTACAAGCTATATTTTAATTAAAGAAACCGACCAGTTTTTGGCTTGACCAATTAATGAACCTTCAAACATAAATAGGCGTTAGGTAATATTTTGAAGATCCACAACATTTGCTTCTAAAACTACAAGATATTATATAGCTCGAGTCTTTATTTTTTCAAGAAAGATAAGTTTTGTTATGAGTGTGGTTGGTAGGTGATACGACATCCATTATGGTTGATGATCTCTCCTTGCAATGGGTTGTAAAGAAGTTGGAAGACAATCTTGATGTATTAGGTATATCCGGGATGTTGTGCTTGAAAGGGAAACAAAATGTATAATCTTTATTTTTTATTAATTTTTTTTCTCCGTAAAAATACTTTACCTGTTTTGCTTACAAAAATGTTTTATCTTCAATATCTTTGTTTTTCTTCACCCGGATGCGGGTGCCAGCATGCCCCATCGACGACACATAACGCATCGATCTGGGATCCCGACGCATGGAACCACGCATGCTGGGGCCATTAATTCCCCTCCCCAACCCCCCAACACTTCAATGTGGGAAGGTGAGGATGTCCATTCTTGAGCCTGTCGAGAGTCGTGCTTGTTCCATCAATAGTTACTCTGGTTTTTATGGTGGCATATTTGGATCGTGTAAGATTTGAGATTGTACATAAGAATTGGCTTAAGCGGCTAGACATGGATAAGGAAGGGAGTATCCGATGGCTCTATGTCGTGCTTAGTAGTTTTTGGCTCTGGGTTTTCTCCTCGGCTTCATTCAGTTGTTTCTCCTTGCAGCTCAAAGGCATGATTCTGCTTCTGATTTTGCAGCAACACTTCTCCCTTCGGCTGCATTTTCCTACTCTGGTTTCTACTATGTCAAGGCAAAGAGGAACCCTGAGGAGGGGAAGCAACGGTAGGGGAAAAACTCAACCCGGTCTAAGCTTGATGGTGAAGGAAGGATATGAAGTCGGGATTTCAATCCCTATTAGGGTCTTGATTGACGACTAGGAGGCACGTCTCGTTAACGAACACCTTTCCACAAGGAGAGGGGGAGGTAAATTCAATCACTATAGGCTCATAAAAACATGATGGGAACTCTTATGGAGGACATGCTTGGCAACTGAAGCTTGGCTTGCAACATGGTCCTCTCTGTTAAAGATATGATGACTGACCGGGACAACCAACTCAGTAGTTTGGATGCCACCTTTGTAACAAACTTAAATAATAATANAATATTAATATATATTGATATTAATAATTAATAATTAATAAATGGTTATTAGTAAACTATTCTAAAATGACGCATCCTTTCATGGATGGTATACAAAGTGTCTTTACAATTAATATATATATATATGGCACTCACTTTGTAATATTTTATCATCAAATTCATCTTTAATATTATTTTATATTTTCAATATGGAATTATTTTCCATTGGTTAATCATTGTGGGTTAAAATGCGAATTAGGTGGGTTTAGAAGTCTTTGTCTGCTTCAAGTGGTATCAGAGCAAGAACGAGAGGGAAAAATAAAGAATAAAAAAAAATATAAGTTAAAAGAAAAGTTAAAAAACATGTTCAAGGTTTCCTTGAATTTATGGAAAGGCTTTTAGCCATCCATATTCAGAGTTTCTATGGTAAAAATTTGTTTTTGACCAAAAACTGGCCTTTGGCCTTTGAATTTCATTGAAGAAGTATTAATTCCAGTCCAAATATTAAGCAAGAACGAGAGAGAAAAGTGAAGAAAAAAAAAAGAAAAAAAAATATCAACAAAGAAATAACAGGGGAAAAGTTAAAAAACAAAGTGAAATAGCCCATGGTTTTACGGAATAACCCATCGTTTCACTTACAATATTTAAATTATATACTAGTTTTATAAAATATGCTTCGAGGACAAAGCATCTTGAACCGAAAGACAATGTAACAAACTTAAATAATAATAACAAACAAACTATATATATATATATATAATATTATTAATATTAATATATATAGATATTAATAATTAATTATTAATAAATGGTTATTATTAAACTATTCTAAAATGACGCATTTTTCATGGATGGTATACAAAGTGTCTTTACAATTAATATATATATGGCACTCACTTTGTAATCTTTTATCATCATTCATCTTTAATATTATTTTATATTTCCAATATGGAATTATTTTCCATTGGTTAATCATTGTGGGTAAAAATGCGAATCAGGTGGGTTTAGAAGTCTTTGTCTGCTTCAACCTTCGCCTGGAAATGCATGGATAGTGGGCAAAGATGGGTTAGTATTACAGAGGTGGGATGCGGTAGTGCAACGGAAGGAAGGTAAATAGAAAGAGGCTCTGCTCTGGTTCAGACGACTGCCACCAACGTTCCCTTTCCCATTTCAACCACCATCGAACCTCTGTTCAAACGTGTTCATGACAACAAGGGCCCGCATGACAAGTCTTCCCCCCTCCGACAAACAATCCTGCTACCAACTCCGAGGAAGGATGATGGGCTTTCCCTATCCTAGAGGAGGTTCTCCCTCTGTAATTCATGGTCATGTCTCCTTCGACGGCTTGACCTCACTCGGTTTCAGATTTCCATGTCAAGTTTTTTTGTTAATCTGTTTTTTAAGCTTATGTTAAATACTTTGATAATTTGCAGAACTATGAGGTATCAATCCAGTTTTTGGTTTCCACGGAATCCAATGCCAATGGACTTTCTTTGTTATAATCTACCTAGAAGGATCTGTAATTTTGAATGGTTAGGGTGGTGGTTTCACTATCTGCGACCACCCCACTCTTCATGGACATGTAATTTTTGACTTTTCAGTTTAATAGAATTGCAACTTTACCAAAAAAAACTTTGTTTCAATTGATATACATAAATATTTGCTAGAAACACACTTGATTATAATTGTGACTAGTAATTTATTATAATTTATAATATTATTAATTAATTACTATTATTGTTAATCATGATAATGGCTATCAATTATTATTTATTGATTGTATTATAATACTAAGTATTAGTTATTAAATAATCGATTATAACAACAAATTATTACTAATTAAAAAATATTTTTAACAACTAAAAATAATAACAACTATTAATCAATTATTTTCAAACTCTTTTAATTTAATATTATTCAATTAAAATCAATATTTTTTATAAATAACTATATTAATAATTAAATTATGTAAAATTTATTAATTAAAAGTAATATTATTAAAATAATCTAAAACACTTATAAAATAAATATAAATCAAACATGTGAAAGCTTCTCAAGAACGTCAATAATTAAGAAACACAACAAACAACTGTAACATCTAGTTTTGTTAGTTTGTTAATTATTTTTAGAATCAAAACTTGTTCCATTTTCACACTGTATTTGCAAATAATCTAAAACACTTATAAAATAAATATAAACCTAATTAAAAGTAAACTGTTCCATTTTCCCATACCTTTGTCATATCCAATTTTCAATCTATGTGCAATTGAAAATGAACTTGAATGCCCTTCGACTTTCTCTGTTTTCTTCGGATCTTTATCGGTCCAGTCCACTTTGTTTTCATCCTTTTCTGCTTTTGATGTGTGAAGCTAGGGTTTCTCAAAAGAAAACATTTTGTTGCATCATCTTCAGAACTGTCCGAAGACAATTCCTCCTCGGAATCGTTCAAGATATCTTCGAGGCTACGATTAATCCCCGTGATATTGCTCCCATCGTCGTCGCTGCTCTGCTGTTCAAGGAAGGAATCCAAGTCAAAGTCATCCGAGGCTGAAGCCATGGTCAATCAAGATTTTTGCACAGAAACCCTAAGTTTCGTCACTTATTTACTGAATTGCTTGCATTTTTCTGGTTTGCGGTCTTGTTTGAGCAGAATTCCGAATGTGAAGCAAAATTTGGTGCCGTTTTTCCAAATTTGAACCCTTCGCCTTTGCTACCACCCCTGCAATCCGTCTTCTCTCAGACTCAAAAGGGTGTCCTGTCTCCTGTTAATCCTCTTTATCCTACAGGGAATCCAACGGTAACTTGAATAACATACATACACATTTTTTACATTTAGAGTTCAAAGGTGGTTTCCAACTGAATTGGCATTAAAATGAGTTTTAACTGAGTTAAAATAGATTATTTTCCTCAGAATTGTTGTAAACAAGGACCCGATTGCCCATTATTCTTCTCTATTTCATGCGTCCAGTTACCATTTCTCTTGAAGATGAAGGCCAAACTGGACGCCTATCAAAATCGCTTGCGGAACCGCGCAACTTCTTCCATCGTGCCAGTTAATGAAGTGACTGTCTGCTTCACTCACTAGCCTTTCCTTCCCTCTTCTTAGTCTGCAGGTAAAGAGAAAGCAAGCAACTGGTCTTCCTCATCCTTCTAAGTCTGTAGTTGAAAAGCAAGCAAGCGAACAAGGAAGCCAGCTGAACAGAATAAGAAAATGAAGAATGTGTGCGAGAAACAGGAGAGCTGGTAATAATAAGTGCTTCATCATCGTGCCACTCCCTCGTATACGGACTTTGGCATAAAATGGCCCATCATTTCTTTTCAATGGCCGCGTGGAAGTTGACATGCGGGTGACTTGAAGGGCTGAGCTTAACCAGCATGTACGTTCATGCTGGTTAAGCCAGCTGGCTAGGGTGGGTCCCCTTCAGGTCAAAGAGTGTATAGACAAAGTCACTCTGGATGCCGGATTTTTTTGAAACTTTCGGCTGTACTGTAGCCCATCCCTCCTGCTACCGATCAGGTCAGCATTAATGCGAATGAAGTGCCAATCCTGTCAGCGTTAAATATGTCATCTCCATTTTAATTTTAATTTACTGAACGCGCTCAAGATGGAGGCTTGAGGCATTCAAATTTGGATTTTCAATTTGTAATTCCCCAGTAGGCATTATTCGGTCCTGCAACTACATCCCAGGCCTTGTCCCAAACTATTGCCTCCAATAGCAATCTCATCTGTAGAATAAGAATGTCCAATGAGTTCAAACTGTGTAGAGACGTAGAAGAAAAATCGTATTCTGGCTTCAAGGCTAGGGTTATCGATGATCAGTCGAGAAATTTGCTCAGCCCTACGAAACATAAAAAGCCTGCAAAAGCTCAGGCTCCGGCGCCTCCGAAACAGAAAAAACCCACAGTGGCTCCTACTCCAGCAAGCTCAAAGAACAAAGCACACGTAGAGGCTCCAGCCCCGGCTCCTCCCAAACACAGAAAGCCAATAGAAGCCCCGACACTGGCTGTCGAAGAGGCTCCGACTCCAGCACCCGCCCCGGCAAAGCAGCAGAAGAAAAAAAATCCGAAGAAGAACAAGAAACACCGTGGTACTCGACCTCATGCTCCCGCCCCGGCTCCTGTATTGAGCCCACCTGCCCCTCCCCTGTCTCCCGAGCCCTCTTCCTCCGACGATTTCCCCGCCCCCGCCGCTGCACCCAATTCACCGGTGGGTATACTCTTAGCTATCTCACCCATTAACCATTTTTCTAATAACTGTCAGCTAGTTATGATCATCTAATGAATTATGCCTTGTATTGTAATTGCAGAATGGCGCAATGAGGAGCTTCGTAGCAGGCGTCTCGAGGGCACTCGTGGTTGCTTCGACCCTGGTCGTATTCATGGTGTAGATTTTGTATTGAATTGTGACTTAGTTATTCTTCTGTGCTGATATTCAGTTGGTGATCTGTTCATTAATTGTATTGAGAGGCTGATGGTCTGCATTTCATTTGTATTCATTCATAAACTCAGATGAGATATTCTTGTGTGCTGGTATTCAGTTGGTGATCTGTTCATCAACTCTAGTCTGCATTTGTAGTCATTCATAAATTTTCTCTGATCTGAATAAGCAAAGCAGATTTAATAATAATATTGCATTATAGCCTTTCTTCGTTCATACAGATTGCTATTTTTCAGATCTTTCATAGTAATATGAAATTGTATGTAAAAAATATATGAACTTCATATATTTTTTTATTTGATACTTATTATTGATTGTAATATCTAGTTGCTTGTTATTTTCACATTGAACGATTATACATAGGATTCACTATTGGATAGTTTTAGTTTGGTTTTTAATTAGAATGAAACATTATTTTTTTATTCTTCTAGTCTTTCATAACAATATAAAATTGTAAGTAAAAAATATATCAATTTGATATTTTTTTTATATTATGATATGTATTTGTTTATATGTTTATAAACTAAAATCTTATAATAAAAAAATTTGATTAATTAAATATAATTTGATTATTATTTAATTAATTTAAGTAGTAATAAATAAATTAATAATAAATTTTTTATTATTATTTGAAATTAATTAAAAATAAATCGGATTTTAAGCATTTCTTAGGCTACCTTTATGTTGTGGTTACCAATGTCCTCGTGGGTTAGAAGTGAATTATGTTCTAACT
>LPNX010101402.1:0-33165 GCA_001517045.1 Pseudotsuga menziesii | reverse complement strand
CGGCAACCCAGATCAGTGAGAAAATAATACGCGTGCATGCATTGTTCATATTGGGCTCAAATATTGTTTCAGAGAGATTGATTCTTCTTCTTCTTGTTTATTGTTTATTTTAAAGTTGAAGGGATTTTTAATTTTTTTAAATTCAATGTTCAAAATTCTAATTTGATAAAAAAATTAGTATAAGATATGTTAAATATTTTTTTTTAAATGTTATATGTTCATATCCAAAGGGAGTAATACAAACTAAGTAGTAAAATCTTTTTACTACTAGTTTTTTAAAATTAATTATTTAACGTTTTATCTTATATATATATGTGATTAAATATATAAATAAATATAAGATATTCAAGAATAAGATAGAAAATTTCTTTATTAATATGAAAACTCTTGGAGTAGGGAAACATTTTATATTTGACCATTTTATGAAAGGCATCTATCATGTTCACCTCTAACTAAGTAAATATCCAATTATAATATGCTTCACAAGATATCTAGAGAACAAACTTTCTTAAAAAAACAAAACTTTTTAGTAAGCATTCTTACAATTATTGATTTCTACACTACATCTACTTCAGAGATTTCTTTAATAGATATGGCATCAATACATACCATCATATTTATCTAATTGAGTGAGGATAAGACCTACCATTTTTTATATTATTAGTTGTAAGCATAGCACATATAGCCTGGCTTTTACTTCATATATATATATATATATATATATATATATAGTGATGAAGGAACAATGTTATGCTAAATTTGCTTCCTAACATGTTGGATAAGCATGCAATTGCATTTAAGTGATGAATACTTAATTCTAAGAAGAGTATGGGTCAATAGATCCCTTATAGCTTTGAAGCATAAGTGAGCGTTCAACATGTGGAATAACACACAAAACTTGATTTATTACTCCATGATCATCTATTTATAAGTGAAAATATACCTAACTTCCATAAAATAAGTAATACATAGTAAGTTCTTGAATTCATTTAAATATTTCTTAGAGGCAGGTATAAGTAGCATTGCTGCTATTTCACTTGTTTAATATATCTAATACTAAGGTTATATTTATGTTGGTTAAAAAACTAGTAACAATATATTTAATTTTATTGATTTTCATTTTTTTAGTGTAATCAACTCTTAACCACTTGAGCTAACTCATTGACCTTTTATTGAATTTCATTTTTTATTTTTATTATAAAATATTTAATTTTGTATAAAAAATGTCTTTTACGTTTTGAAAAAATTAATTAATATTGTAATAATATGTTTTTAATTTTTTTACTATCATAAAATATTTGATTTTTTTAATTAAAAATGTGTACTAGTATTATAAAAGTCATATTTACAAATTCTTAATCAATGCGTATAATTTTATATTAAAAAGTAGTTGAGAAAACAACCCAAAAAAACATAAAAGTAGGATTTTGAGAACCACCAACTTGATTATGTCCTACTTCTTACTATAAGCAACAAAAATGCTACACGGTGTACAACAAAAACATTGGTCCTACTGAAAACCTTTACATATTAATGGACTAGCAAAATGCAAAAAAATGAACATCTACTAATTAGACAATACTCCAGACATTACCAAATTCCTCTTGGAGCATGGGAGTTGAGAGTTCAATGACATAATTGTGTTGAATTTTAATCCAATATTTAATCTTTAATAATTATTCACAATGATTCTTCAAACATTTATTTCATTTCACAATCAATTTTATTGGGTAATTAATATTCACTTGAAATGGAAAATAAAAAATGATCACTAAAAATGACTATGCATAAGAGACACACAGATTTTATTCTCTAAAACCTCAACAAAAAAAACGCTATAAACTACAATACCAAACATGAAGTTGAACCCTACCTACAATACCAAACATGAAGTTGAACCCTACCACAAGAGAAGTTCGTATCCTTCACAAGAAACCCTAATTACTAAAGAAGATAATCTTCGAAGAGAATAAAAGAACCTCAAATTTATATTAAAAAACATTCCAGATCAAGTTTTTCCAACTTTGTACAAAACATATTGTTCTAAAGTTTTAATCATTTATGAAAATCTTGTTTCCAACTTCATCTTTTTAATACATAATATTGCTCAATTTTTTTTCACTTATATTTGTACAAAATATATCTGGTTAAAGCTTGGCATTTCATGCAAAACATATATTATTTTTTAATTTTAAAATTGTCAATAATTAATTACTCTTAAATATACTTAGTTTTATTCTAAATTTTATACAAGGCTTCCACCTCAAATTTCATTTATAAAAAATAACTTTGCATTATGAAAAATAAATAAAAAAATTTTTATTCCAAATTTTCGTTTTATTCCAACTAAATATATCCATGATTTATTTAGTACTTAGTTTACCATAGGACCTTTACAATTGCAATCACTTGGATCTAATTGTAAGCTATTCTCCGCTCTATTGTTATATTGACGTTAAAAACTCATATTCTCATTTGCTTACATAAAAGCTCTGAAACGATGACCGCTTTGGTTCTATGGGCGGGCTAGTGCAGCCAAAGTCTAAACATAGAAATTTTAGAAACTATAGGCAACTGCATCTTGCCAAAGTCTAAACATAGAAATTTCAGAAACTATAGGCAACTGCATCTTTTTCTTTATCTTTCAAAGAGACATTTTTTTTTCTTCTTTTTTTCTTTGTTCTTCTTCTTCTTCTGCAAGCAAGCAAGAAAACTGCAAGCAAGCAAGCACCCAGGCATGAGCTGAATGGCAAGAGCTATCCATTGAGCTGCAGAGTATTTAATGGAGCTGCAGCAGGCCTGTAGACCGATACAGGCCTGCTGCAGCTCCATTAAATGCTCTGCAGCTCAATGGATAGCTCTTGCCGAGATGAATATGGGCAAATATAGCTAAACATCCCTACACATCACATCAATCGACGCGTTGAACGATGATGTGATGTTAGAGTGCATTGAATATTAACGCGTTAACGCGTTAATTTATGATAAATGCCAAATTAGTGACCAATAATTTTTTAAGGGCAGACCACCACTTGAAGAAGAAGAGGTTATCGATTATTAAATAAGCACGTCATTGCTCATGTCACATCATTAATTTTCTAGACATTCAACACTTGGAAAAGAGGGGGAAAAGAGGGCCGGGCCGGGCCGAGTCGCCCATGAAAAGAATGATACCAAAATTAATTTTTTAACTTTTTTAACATTAAAATGACACCTATTCAGAGTAAGAAATTAAATGTATCTTTGTGTAATATATTTTAGGACAAAGAAAACTAGATTAAACATTGACTTTTTGTTTCATTTTATCTCATACATCATACTAAATAGCAAATGCCTATGAAGAACATGATTTAAATGATCCATAAACTAGCAATTGTACCTAGGGGTGCAATAAAAGAACGCCATGTTGCAAGCAAAGCAAGGAGATGTTTATATACACAGAAAGAAAGACAATTAGAAGTGTTGAACCACAAATTATAGCTAATAAAAATTGTTCTTATGTTACAATCGATTGAAATGACAATCGATTGTTAGTTTATGTAATTCTTCTGTTACAATGAAGAAACATTGTATCTATGCACTAAATAAATAAAAATAATTCATTTGAATGGAGTGTTAGTTTGTGTAGTTTTTATGTTACAATCAAGAAACATTGAAAAAATTAATGGTTCTATCTACTAATTAAATAAAAATAATTGATGTATACATTTCTTAAATGTGCATCATGAATATGGAATCCATAACATTATTTAAATGTGGTATCCCGAACATTTTGAATCTCAGCAAACATGTACAAATTCTAATAATATAAAAAATAGGTAAAATTGTTGTATATATCTAGAAAAATTTAAATTAAATTATTAATAAAAAAGATATAAAAAATTATGGAAAAATTATAATTTGATTCATATATCCTTACATATAAGAATTTAGTAGGTTTAAAAATATAAAAGGAAGGTCTAAAAATACAGAAGGAAAGCAATTATAATTTGTTTTTGTAAAATTGCTTTGACTATTCAAATGAATTCATATACATTTCGATCCTCTTACATTATAATGTTTTGATGCGAGTACATATATGTGAAGGGGATATGAACATTTACAAGAAACAATTTGTAACTTACAATTGTACCCAGGGGTGCATATACAATAAGAAAGAGAATTTAAAGTGTTGAATCATAAAATTTATCATTATATTATTCACATAATTGGCCATTACATTATCTACATTTCAAAAGTAATCATAAGAAAATTTGTTGGCTCATCCAAATGACAATGGATTCATAGTATTTGTAGATCTTATGTTACAATCATGGATACATTTCTTCAATGTGTATCATTACTAAGGAATTCATAACATCTAAATGGGCATCATTGGAAAATATCTCAAAAAATTTAAAAAGAAAAACTTAAAAATGATGTATATATTTAGAAAAAGATAAATTAAATTCATAATTAAAAAAAAAGATTTATAATATTATGAGAAGATTGTAATTTGATTCATAAGAATATATTTTTTTTGTCAAATTGTTTTGAGAATTGAAAGAATTCATATACATTTAGATCCTCTTACATTATAATGTTTTGATGCAAGTACATATATGTCAATGAAAAATAGAACATTGATATGTAGATTACAACAAGAAATTTGTAGGTTGTTGAGGAGTAGATACTGCACATGACAAGTAGAAAAGTAGTTAGGTGGAACGAAGAATTTTGAGTTAGCTTGAAAGGATGTAAAAGAAAATGAAACAGTGGAAAAAGAGAAGTACCTACATATAGAATGTAGTTAAGGGAGCTCCATTGATTGTAGCAATGTCTCTGCAATTTTCCTTACATTGACATGTGGATTATCTTGCATACGTTTGTAACGGTCATAGGAAAATGCTGGGGAGATGTGAAGATCCTTAAGTGATGGGACTCTAGAAACTGCAGTAAAGGTCAAACCTTGACGCTCCATTGTGCCAATGTCTATTGTAGCCTTTGGTAATGTCATGCCTTGAGATTTATGTATTGTTAATGCCCATGCCATTTTAAGTGGGATTTGAGTACGATCCCCCCTTTGTATAGGTGGAATTGGTAGAAAAGTAGGATTATTGGTATCCCATGCTGGACCAATGTACTTTTGGAAGTTAACAACAACAAATGTTGGAAGTTGTGGAGGATGATGCTGTGATTTATAGAAAATATCAACCACTTGTCCCATCAATCCATTAACGAGGCCTGTTGAAACCCATAAGTTTGATGTTAACATGACTCATTGACCAGGGCAAAGCAACACTGTAGAATCTAGCTGGTCATCTTCAATTTGAGATGTAGCATGGTTGTTTATGTGCTCAACAATAGAAAGTGCTATTGGAATTTGTAAAGACTTGAGCATATGTAGATTATGAAGCGAAGCTAGTTGGTTGGTTGCAAATAAGTGCATGGAACCTTTGAAAGCAGATAACTCATCCTTAGAAAGGAAGGAGTCTGTCCTGGACATGAGAAGCTTCCAATCCTCTATAGTAGCTGTTGCATTTCTGATGTTGGTAAGAAGCTTCCTGAAGGTGACTTGTGATGGGTCATTTCCTTGCTGGCGAAAAACAGTTGAAAGTGTTACAACTGTGTTGAAGTTGCGCCAAAGTGCAGTACCATGGGAAGAGCCTGCATACAATGGAATGTCCATAACTGGTGGTAATTGGGCAAGGTATCCCACAAGAATGATTGAGCAACCACCAAAAGAGATGTTCTTATGGCGAGGGAATGCTTCACGGAGACGTTCATCAATTTGGGTTAAAAGTGTTGGGCCTAGGAAGCTCATTTCATCAATGAGAATGTAGTGGATATGGTGAAGTTCCTGTTGGAGGTTTGAAAGTGAATTCCCTTCCAAAGGCATGAATTTTTTTATAGGAATATGAAGGGATAAATGGATAGTAGATGCTTGGATGTTGAATGCTGTGGCACCAGTAGCAAGATTGGGGATTGATTGAAGTTTTTGGTCAAGGAAATGGATTCTCTTATGCATCAAATGAAGAATGATTTGCCAGTGCCAACAGTTCCTTGCACAACCATTTTGAGTGGAGGACTTGTTAGGATGTTTGTGGAGTGAGTCATGATAATCATAGTGGGCTTTCATTTGAGTTGGGGACAATGTCAGAGAATTTGGTGTATTAGAGTAGGATGGTTGAGGGAGGTGGTGGTCTGAGCGATTATTTTGTGTGAAGTCAATGGCAAGCTCTTGCAAGTGGAGGGCGATGGTCGTATCATGCCAATTATGGTTTTTGTCAAAGTCACAACGACCAAGGATGTCCAGGTCACTTAATTGCATGTCATTGGCAGGGTGTAGTTGGGAGAGCAATTCCCATTCATCTAATTGCATGGGTTGTGGGTAGTGCAAATCGTCAGAAACCATGGTGTCTTCTGGTAAGGAAATGGGTTCAATTGGTTTCCAATCAACATGCCAAGGATTGTAGGTCAAACTAAGTTCTTTCCAGTTTTTAACAATCGCATCGTCGGAAGCACCAATGTCGAGATGTATATTGCGGAAAGGTTTGTATAGCATGAGTTCAGATCTGCAGAAATCAATGAACAAGGGTGTATCTATGGAGGGGATAGAATAGTAACGAGGAAGAACACGAACGATGGCGGGGGGATCTCTTGGTTTCCATTTATCTTTTTTTCGATCAGCATTATATGACCAAGATCTTGCAGCCTCAATGAGAGATATGGAATGAAGAGCGGAAGGGCGTGAAAGGTAGGCACCTATGAAGTTTGGTGATGTGAAGGATGTGGGAATGTCTAATGAAACACGTTTAAAAGTTTTTCGGTTGACATTGAGGGATAAGAAAGTACGGCTACAAACTATGAGAGGCAGTTTTTGCAACATATGGCATGTTTATTGGGCTCCGATGTCACGATCAACAAGTGTTTCTGAAAGGAATTTTTGAATAGCAACAATGGAAGGGTCAAGAAGTGGTGCAGCATGGACAATTCGTCGAAGCATTTGGAAATGCTGAAAGCTTTTAGATTTTGTTTCTGATTTAGCTGCATACTTAGCAATGTATTTTTGAAAGGCATGTATGTCGAGAACTGGTTGACAATCAACATTTCCACGCCATATTGATAGGATGGAAGGGATATGGCTATTTAAACGATCATCATTGCGAGCTGGTTTGTATGTCTTTTTGCCATTGGAATCAATGAACATGGAAGATGAGTTTTGTAAAGGCCATGGAGAATTATAACGACATGTGTAGGAAGACCCCTTTTTTCGGAGGCATGTATTTTTTGTGCATTTTGTGTGTCATTGGATGCAATTGAGTAGTTCTGTATAGTCATGAAAATGGCTTTTTTTTAGAATGTCGGCAGTAGATAACAGGCATGGATCAAGCATATCAGAGTGGGGTAAGAAGGGGGCTTGTTGGTGGTTATATCGTGTGTTCCAAGTAGAAATAAATTGATCAAAGAATTCCTTAGCATTATCAACCTCATTTGCATTCTCCCAGTCAAGCGTCTTCATATTAGGTGCATTTGGTAGCCACATGAAACCGTGAATATGTGCAGAGCCTCTACTTTTCCAATCATACCTATGCATGAAATATGTGTTAGTAATATGTGGCAAAAAAAAAAGGAAAATAGATATGTTATTGGAAGAAGGGATAAGAAGCTTTACCTATACCATAAATCGTGTGCGTGGAGGTGTTTAAGCAAGACCTCTTCACGAAATATTGTGAACCTGTGGTGCATGTAGAGCGATGCAAGATGTGGGTTGGAGATGATATTTTGTATTCTCCATTGTTGGTGCTTGCTAAAAGAAGTTGGTGGTGTCCCAGGCATGACCGCATGTAGGTCAGGCCACTTAGTGTTGGCTGCACTTAAAGTGAAGAAAAAAGTTGGGCATCCAAGCTGGGAAATTATATCTGTCAATTCGTTTTTTGATTTGTTCTAGAAAGACCGTGTTCCACGGAGTGTTGTGCCAAAATGCATGATTTGATCAGGTAGGTTGTCGGAAGGAGTTTGTTCCAAGCGGGTGTTGAGTTCAGAGATGGTTGTGGGGAAGTTGTCTTCAATGTTTTTTTTAATAAAGATTGCTGCTATTGATTGGCTACGACGATGCATGATGAGATTGTAAAGGTCGTAGGGGAATCATGGGTGGCAACCAAACCTGTTATCATAATATCGAATAAGGTGCAATGCATGTTCATGGAGATCAACTGATTTAAAATGAGGTTGTTTGAACATGGCTGTGCCTTGGGCCAAAAGTGATGGAAATGGCATTGAGAAAAGGCCCTTTGTATTGTATTCATTGATAGGTGACAAACCTATAGGTGGCCAATCCATTGCATTTCTTGGAGATGAAGAAGGCGTTTGCAAGAAGGTTCTGATTTGCTGGAACTTTGTATCTGTATTTGGTAGAATATTAGCAAAGGATGAAGTTTGTTGGGAGTTTGGCTCTGAAATGTCTGGTTGATAAGGGTGAACATCTTCAGCAGGAAAACTAGAATTAGGGGCAGTGGAGTGTGAATGTCGAAGAAAAGGGGAAACATTTGTGGGTGGAATTGGCAAAGCCATAATTGCACGTTGGTCAAGTTGTACATATTTATAGTAAGGGTCATGTGATATCTTGTATACCAGGGCTGCAAGAACATGGGATCTACTGACAATGCAATCATAGGATTGATTGTTGAAGGTTTTACGAGTGACAACTAAAATGTCTAAGTTTTCAACACGTCGAGGCAAAAAACTAAGGATGGTTTAAATGTCTTGTGGAAAGCTTATTGTATGGCCACTATATTTGTATTGTCCACCACGAGCATGGATAACTTGCAAAATTGGGTTGACACGTGAAATGAGCATTTCTTCAACTTGTGTAAGGATGGATAGAACAAGGGGTTGTTCACCAGGGTCCATGTTGTTCCAGAGGGAGAAGCGGTGGCCATTTTTTTTCTGAATAACATCTAGAACAAGTATGTTGGCCATTTAAAAAGTGGAAATGAAGTCCAGGATAAGATTCTTTACAGATTGAACAAACATGGATGGATTGTAGCTTATCTAGCCTGAAGCGAAAGCATTGATGTGCTTGAGATATGTTATTTTCATTGAAGGAATGCGTGGCTATGTTGGGTTGAGGAATGGTATTTGGGATGGTTGGGGAAGAGGTTGTTTGAGAAGTGGAAGGGTAGTCTAATGATGGAAGATGGTCAGTATGAACATGTGAAGTTGTAGCTTGGGTTTGAATGGAGGGAAGTAGGATTGTTTCATTGTGGTCTGAAAATGGAAGGGTAGGATTTGAAAGCTCAGATGTTGTAGGAGTTGGAGTGGGAATATTAGACTCTACCATATGGATGGAGAGGGCATCTTTTTTTTGTTGGTAAATATGTCTCCTATGTGCATTTATGCGGTCTTTGTTAGCCAAATGATAGGCATGTGTACGTTATTTTTTTGATGGAGGAGACATATCCAAAGTAAGATGAGGATTGAAGGCACCTGGATTTGATTAAGAAAACAAGAAACACCATGTTATATGTAAGACATGTAAAAGACATTGAAATTGCATGTTTTTCATGGACATTCTAAAGAAATGAGATGTTATATGTAGGACATAGTAATATATATTTTCAAGGTACATAAAGGGATTATATGTGAGACATGTAAAGAGACTTTGAAATTGTAAATTTTTCATGGACATTCTAAAGAAACAAGATGTTATATGTAGGACATGGTAATTTTTGTTTTCAAGGTACATAAAGGGATGGAAAGTGGTTGAAGAAAGGAAAAATATAAAATAAAATGAAAAAATGGCTAGATAAATGAAGTAAATCAATCACATGTAAAGAGAAGCATTTGTTGATAAATTGCATAGTAGTAGTGTGTTTTTTTTCAATGTACCTTAAAAAAAATATTGAAATCATTGTAAGTGGAAAAAAGAACTAAATAATGTGCTGATAATAAATGTGTGTATTTGGAATAGTGTATCAATGGCTACCAAAAGTAAATTGGAAGGCCTACAAGTGATTGCATTTAAATAAAACGAGACATAAATAAATGTACAAGGTATATGTAGGAAAGCATTGTAAGTGACTGAAAGCATTGTAAGTACGTAAATGTAGGAAGGAAAAAAAAAATAAATGACATACAACAAAAATACAAATACGAAATGTATGTTTTTTGACATATAAAGAAGTGCATGTGTTAA
The DNA here is from genome assembly GCA_001517045.1 of Pseudotsuga menziesii. Taxonomy (NCBI): domain Eukaryota; kingdom Viridiplantae; phylum Streptophyta; class Pinopsida; order Pinales; family Pinaceae; genus Pseudotsuga; species Pseudotsuga menziesii. Next base: position 22,988 of record LPNX010101402.1, on the reverse strand, counting down.
AATGACATATTAGAACATGAAAAAACTAATATTAACATAGATATTGCTAAGATTAATGTAGAGTAGAACAAAGCGACAAGAAGATAAATGCAATGAAGAGAACACATCTAAAGTTGAGGAAAACTTGGAAATGCTTTTGTATATGTATATAAGATATGAAGTAAAAAGCAATATATAAGAGTAGCTTTAAGTGTAGAAATTGTAGCTATATTAATGTAGAATGGAAATTGTTTGTTTGCATGTATGGCAAAGGTTGTTAGGAAAATTATATATATGTATGGCAATATTTTTTTTTTGAATAACATCTAGAATAGCTATGTTGGCCATTTAAAAAGAGGAATGAAGTCCAGGATAAGATTCTTTACAGATTGAACAAACATGGATGGATTGTAGCTTATCTAGCCTTAAGCGAAAGCATTGATGTGCTTGAGATATGTTATTTTCATTGAAGGAATGTGTGGCTTTGTCGGGTGGAGGAATGGTATTTGGGATGGTTGGGGAAGAGGTTGTTTGAGAAGTGGAAGGGTAGTCTAATGATGGAAGATGGTTAGTATGAACATGTGAAGTTGTAGCTTTGGTTTGCATGGAGGGAAGTAGGATTGCTTCGTTGTGGTCTGGAAATGGAAGGGTAGGATTTGAAAGCTCGGATGTTGTAGGAGTTGGAGTGGGGATATTAGACTCTACCATATGGATGGAGAGGGCATTTTTGTTTTGTTGGTAAATATGTCTCCTATGTGAATTTATGCGGCCTTTGTTAGCCAAATGATAGGCATGTGCACGTTCTTTAAGGTACATAAAGGGATTATATGTAAGACATGTAAAGAGACTTTGGAATTGCAAATTTTTCATGGACATTCTAAAGAAACAAGACGTTATATGTAGGACATGGTAATTTTTGTTTTCAAGGTACATAAAGGGATGCAAAGTGCTTGAAGAAAGAAAAAAGATAAAATAATATGAAAACATGGCTAGATAAATGAAGTAAATCAATCACATGTAAAGAGAAGCATTTGTTGATAAATTACGTAGTAGTAGTGTGTTTTTTTTTCAATGTACCTTAAAAAAAAATATTGAAATTATTGTAAGTGGAAAAAAGAACTAAAAAATGTGCCAATAATAAATGTGTGTAGTTGGAATAGTGTATAATTGACTACCAAAAGTAACTCATTTCTCATAAAAGTGATTGCATTTAAATAAAAAGAGACAAAAATAAATATACAAGGAATATGTAGGAAAGCATTGTAAGTGACTGAAAGCATTGTAAGTAGGTAAATGTAGGAAGGAAAAAAATAAATAAATGATATACCACTAAAATACAAATATGAAATGTATGTTTTTTGACATATAAAGAAGTGCATGTGTCAAAATGACATATTAGAACATGAAAAAACTAATATTAACATTGATATTGCTAAGATTAATGTAGAGTAGAACAAGGCGATAAGAAGATAAATGCAATAAAGAGAACACATTTACAATTGAGGCAAACTTGGAAATGTTTTTGTATATGTATATAAGATACGAAGTAAAAAGAAATATATAAGAGTAGCTTCAAGTGTAGAAATTGTAGCTATAGTAATGCAGAATGGAAATTGTTTGTCTGCATGTATGGCAAACGTTTCTAGGAAAAATATATATAGCTAAACTATTACAAAAATTAAGGCATTTTCTTTTTCCTAAATGCCTTCTATGCGTGCCCCATTTTGGCTATTTCAGGAAGTAGTAAGTTGTTGGCTTCCGCAAAGTCAACATGTTCAGAGCGCATGATGATGACCTTCAATTGAGGCTTGTCTTTAAATGTTTCCATTTTAATGGAAAGTGTGAGTAGGAATTGCGTGCATTCAACCTTAGAGAAAATTTCCTTGATGGCGAAAGGATCAAAAGAAAGTAAGTGCAGGTCCTTTGCAGCGATACCAAGGATTTCAGTGGATGCATCCTCGAACGCGATGACTAATTCAAGAGAGGTAGTGTGATCTTGAAGTTTTAGTTTCAATAAATACCTGTAGTCACAGTCAGACAAGTCAACCTCACATTTGGGACAATGGCAACCATTGGTAGAATTCTTGATGATTTTTTTCATGCATTGTTTTGAATCGGAAATTAAAGGGCAAGCAAGGTAGTAGAAGTTGTCAGCATCAATATGTGTTATGGTAGCCTTTACAGAAACCCATTCAGCTCTTTCAGAAGGATGAATGTTTTCAACTTCAAGAAGGGTTCGTTTGTTTTTGATCTGTTTAGGAGAAGTTGGATATCGTGTAGTTAAGGACGGGGATGAAGTATGGAAGCCCTCTTTTTCAAACCATTGGGTGAGTTTGTGCTTTTCTGGTATATCTGGGTTTATGATAACTATGGATTTGGATGTAGTCGCAACTGTCTTTCCATTAAACTCGGCTACACGACCTCCCTTGATTGCAAGCATAGGGTGGGCATTTTCAGAGCGCAATGTAGATAGTTCTTGGCCTTCTACATGACAATTTCCTCCCCACAAAGTAACATCCATGCTAAAACCTGAGTTGTTCTTTATATGGATTGTTTTTTTAATAGTTTCTGAACCATATTTCCTATGTATAGGGGCAGTAGGGGAAGTGTTTGTGGCAACACCAATGATGTCAACAATGGAGTTGGCAGGAGATGACTTAATATCTTTAATAGTTTTGAAGTTGAAATGCATTTGTGGAAGTAGAATGGTTTCTAGTGGAAAATGTTGAACAATGGAGGTTGGTTGCAAGAATATTTCCCATTCATTTGTAAGATGGCTATACATCTTGTTTGTTGGTTTGATAGTGCCTTTGGAAATGAGGTAGACATGGCCAGGGAGCACTTGATCATAAAAAACATCTGCAGAATCATTAAAGCAAGTGATGTGTATTTCACCCCCGTCCTTATCAATAAAGTCAAAGCCGAAGACCTTCCCAGGGCCTTTTTGGTTAGTGAAGTGGCGGAGGTTTGATTTATCATGGACATGACCCTTTATGGACCAATTTGAGGTGTAGGGGCTCAATGCATTGATAGGAATTGTTGTTTCAACAGTGGATGGTGAAGCATTTTGAAGAAGCATGCATTGTTTCTTTTGAGGTGGTTCTTGCATTGAAGAGCATGGGGAAGTTGTTTCAAGAGAAGGTGGGTGAGATATAACGATTGGGTGGCCAATCAATGATGCAGAGGGCTCGGTGACGTCAAATTCATGTAGTAAGATAGACCCACGCAAGGGAAAAAACAAGTAAGAAAAAGAAAAAATAATGATTTTACTAAATGGGGAAGAAACGAAAACATAAGTTAGTATAATAAAAAATTAAGCGTACATGCATTGGCAAAGAATTGCACATGTCATTTCTTAAGGTGCATAATAGACCCTTGTTGAAGTATTCCTGAAGCGATGAGAGAATTGAACTTTGATGGAAGCATGGTGTGGTGCATGTGTGTCCCATCAGATATTGTTGTTCGGTATCGTATGGTTGAGGTGCGAATAGATTTGACTTGTTCCACACCAAATATTTGTAGGAACGGTTGCATGTCGGAGGTTAGTGCAAGTAGTAATTCAATGGCATGTTCGGTCAAAGGGGTGGCCATTATTTGTTACCTGGGAGGAACAAGAAAATAAAAGGAAGTTAGGTGTAAGGGGAAAGTAAAAAAAGGGGGAAATAGGTGTTTCTAATAATTAGAAATATGATCAGGAACAACAAGCATTTATTTCCTAAATATAGAAACCATTGAAATAAATCAAGGCAATCTCGGGAATGTAGTGTGATAAGCAATATTTACAAATTGATACAATAAAGTAAATATTAAAGCATATTATTCCATGAAATGATGATTTTGTTAAAATAAAGAAAAAGGAAGGGGTTTAAATAAAAAAGACAATTTTTGTCATATAAAGTTCAAAAGTGAATGGACAATGTTACAAGTTAGAATACAATAAATTCAATATTAAAGCATATTATTCCATGAAATGATGATTTTGTCTAAACAAAGAAAAAGGAAGGGGTTTAAATAAAAAAGACATTTTCTTGTGTGGACATTGCAGTAGATGAGTGAGTGAAGCCATCCAAAATAATGTAACATGTGAGCAAAAAAAATGCAATAAGGTGCAAATAGTGTGTGATATGTGGAAAGTTGGTTTAGTGAAAGAGTCACAAGATGTAGGCTATGTTTAATTATGACTTAGTTAGTTTGTAGTTATAAAGGAAAATAAGTGTAAAAGGTGCAACAAGTGAGTGATATGTTCAAAGTTGGTTTAGTGAAAGAGTCACAAAATGTAGGTTATGTTTAATTATGAGTTAGGTAGCTTGAATTTATAAATAAAAATAAGTGTAAAATGCCTAAAAGACCCTATGATTTTCCGCGGATATGTAACTGGGCCTTCCAAAAGCACAATTGATGGTGACAATGGAGTCCACACACCAATTGACTAGTGAAGGTAACAAAGAGGCAGTTCTACAGGCGATGGGGCAAATGTTCCAATCTAGAAGACTTGGCAACACCTCCCAACAGCAATAGCTAACTTTAGGAGTCAATTGCACCCACAATTGCTCCTTGGTGATGTCCTAAGTTTGGCCACTAAGATACCTTGCGTCAAGTGTGGATCAGTGGTTCAGCCTGCACGGTATAGTGTTGTCTCCCTAGAACGAGTTGGGTGACTCGTAGGGGAGAGCAGGGCAACTATACCTCGGCTTTAACCTCCTTGGGCACGACGCACTTTTGATCTGGGTTTTCTTTTAACACTTGCTTATAGCAGGATTTATAAAGCACCCTATAAGTCAACAATGCTATGTTTCAAAATATACCTAATGAAAGTAGATTGGAGGGAATTAATGGATGCCTAGCCCAATCAATCCTACCTAACTAATTTATGTTTTGTGACCTCATGTGGAGGATTTTAGTTGGTTGACAATTTATAAAGTTGATTTTAAGGGTATACTTTTTATTAATGAAAGTAACAGTAAGAGTGTAAAGTAAAAGTAAAGTAAATGAAAATTTCGATATAGTGTAATATCCAAAATCTTGGGCATATTGAAACTTTATCAAATTATTTGTTATAAAACAATATAGATCATTTAGTATGTGCAAGCCGTGCAAAAACATGTAGTGCAATTTTAAAAAAGAACATTTTAAAATTTTGACATAGTGTAGTATATTATATAAAAAAAATTTGATATTCATATTAATGAATTATGATCTTATAAAGTTGTAGTTCATTAAAATATTTTGAAATTTAATTGAAAAAACAATATATAAATCATAATTGTACTTATTAATTTTATTTTTTAAAATTAAGATAAAAAAATAGATTGAGTTATAAGTTACTAAAAATATAAAGTAAATAAAAAAATTTATATCGTTTTATAACATAAAAGAAATAAAGCTACCATACATCCATTTTAAACATTAATTTATTTTCATAAATAAAATCATAACTACTATTGATTAACAAAAATATTCCTATCTTGAAAATTTTATTGAAATACATATTAAACCTAAATTTATAATTAACTATTTTTATAAAAGCTAGCCTTAAAAATATTATAAAACTTGAATCCATGAACTTCTCAAATTTGAAGAAGAAATCTCATCTCTACTTCATAACAACTAAAACTAATCTTTAAAACTTCACTCTTAATTTACTTATAAAATTTTTGAATTAAAACTTCACTCTTAATTTACGTATAAATTTTTTGAAATATTATATATGTGTACATAATATTGAGAAAAAACTTGGTATTTGATGTGATTAAGCTCATTTAAAGACTTTAAGAAGTCCACTATAAAATGTTAAGTGGTTGATGTTGGGTTCATTTTTCTAGCTTAGCCAAATAGACCAAGGTGAATGAATACCTCTTACACATGAAGGATGGACTTCTTGGTTTGGGTTTCTAAGGTAACTCTCATATGTCCATTTATGTGCATTCTTGTCATTATTTTATCCTTTTCTTATGCTTAGTCCTAACATAAATACTCTTTAGAATCTAGGGTTGAGGCAAACTTTAAGTGAGTACATGTGGTTAGGTAAATCTCATGGCAAGTGTATTTATAAATTACTTAAGGAATGGGAAGAGTATTAATGTTAAAGAAACATCATTACATGGATGTGTTGCTATATTAAGAAAATATAGACTCTCATTACAAACATCATATTTAACAATAATCAAGAGTTAGTGGGTATCTAGTTTGTTAATGGTTTATTGCAAATAACATAAATTAATATTAAGATTAAGTTTCTCATATAAAATTCTCTTAAAATGATAAGTGTGCAATTTTCTATGCATAAAACCTATGTTTATTAGTGTTTCTATTTGTGAAGCTTGGAGGCTACACCAAGAATATAATTTTTGAGATAAATTCTATTGCTAATAACAAGTAAATTATACAAAGACACTACCTCTAATTTTCTATTGCTAATAACAATTAAATTTTACATATACATTACCTCTAATGCAAAAATAGACATAAACATAGTAAATTATACATAGAGAAGAACTCCTTCATTATAGCTTTTATACCAAATTAAGTTTCTTGATTTACTTAAAGACTTGCGAACAAATAAATAAATAAATTGAACCCATATAAATGATAGACTATAAATGATCATCTTTTTATGTCATTAACCAAGTAGTTCTTTTATCATTACATTTTGTTAACTCATTAAACAACATACAACTTTATTAACTAAAACTTATACCTAAACTTTAAACTAATTTAAAAACTAATTCTATAAAATCCAATTTCATTTTTTAAATAATATTAAAACATATCCTTATATATTATATTTTCACTTTTAAAAATATCTCAAAACTCAATTTTCAAACTTTTCCTTTTTCCCAATTAAAAATGGAGAGTATGTCAAAGCATATGACATTTAAGAGTAAAAACCAATATCAAACTAAGTCATAAACCCCAAAACAATAATCTATAAGCTAAGTTTAAATAATACAATCTATTTTTAAATCATATTAAAACATATTATTGTTATTGAATATATTTCCACTGTCACAGTATATACAAAGCTGATATTTAAAGGTAGAAAATGTAAATTATGAGAAAAAATACATCAAAATTTCAAAATTTTCACGAGTGAATACATCAAAATTTCAAAATTTTCATAAATCAATTAAGCAAGAGTGTAAGCCTTTCCACTAATGCTGGGTAGGAAGGGGATGAAATCTTTGAACTCTGAGTCAGAATTGAAACCTTTGAAGCGTTTTGATAGGGATGGCGTTGGCTTGCTGACCCATATAAGAATTCAGGTTGTTGTCAATGATAATGATATAAGCCAAAGACGTTTCAATGATAATGATATAAGCCAAAGACGTCTGGGACTAAAACCAATTGCACAAAATGCTGGAAATGCATGTGGGGAATGAGAATGCAGTTGCCTACAGAAAATGGACTGCACAAGACGAGCAAATCGGACCAGGCGAGCATTATTTGCAAACATTTCCACTTATAAATAAGCTGAATAATTAAAATTTTCAATAATCTATAAGCTAAGTTTAAATAATACAATCTATTTTTAAATCATATTAAAACATATTATTGTTATTGAATATATTTCCACTGTCACAGTATATACAAAAGCTGATATTTAAAAGTAGTAAATGTAAATTATGAGAAAAAATACATCAAAATTTCAAAATATTCATGAGTCAATTAAGCAAGAGTGTAAGCCTTTCCACTAATGCTGCGTAGGAAGGGGATGAACTCTTTGAGCTCTGAGTCAAAATTGAAACCTTTGAAGTGTTTTGATAGGGATGGCGTTGGCTTGTTGACCCATATAAGAATTCAGGTTGTTGTCAATGATAATGATATAAGCCAAAGACGTGTCAATGATAATGATATAAGCCAAAGACGTTTCAATGAGAATGCAGTTGCCTACAGAAAATGGATTGCACAAGACAAGCAAATCGGACCAGGCGAGCATTATTTGCAAACATTTCCACTTTTAAATAAGCTGAATAATTAAAATTTTCCCCTAGGTTTTGTGACATCAAATGTGTTTTAGGTTTTGTCGCATCAAGTGTGTTTTCAAGTGCCAATTTGTTTTGACGGAATTATTTCAAAAACATTGAGTTACATATCATTTTGATAGGATAAGACTATCATCAAATGATATTTAATTAATTATTCTATCTCTGTTACACCTGCAAACAGGTAACTGTATAGAGATGTTTTAAATTCCAACTTACGACATTAGGAATCAAACTCTTTTACAATAATCGGTGGCACTACTCGTCGGGTGAATGAAATTTGAAGGTTAAGTTGACGTGGTTAGTGATATTATCTGAAGACATGCCGCGATATCCACTGAAAATATAACTAAAAGAATAGAAGATGCAATTTCCATATATTATCCACAAGATCTGAAAGTGTGTACTCATGCACATGGCTCCGACCGCAATGTATCGAGAGAAAGGAGACTTTGCCTCGCACTTTGGTATTGTTTAATTTGTGAAAAGATAGTTACCATATGGATACTTCCTGGTGGCTTTAGCAATGCATGTAACTGGCACACCATCTCCACAGGATGATAGGCATATACGCACAGATGTTTTTTGATAGGGGGGCATATGGAGAGCTACACAAGCAGATACCCACATATAATTGTTTGTAGGAGGATACACGCAGAGCTCCTCAGATAGATACTCACAGATGTTTGTTGATATCGGGCACTGTGAGCGATATGTTCACACTATATTAAACCTTAAGTGCCCTTCGACGCGTGTCACTGATCTTGCATGCATGCCCATCTTGCATGCCGCCCAGTTGGCATGAAAAAACCCACTGTAGATCGCTCCACAAGATGATAGGCATATACGCACAGATGTTTTTTGATAGGGGGGCATACAGAGAGCTACACAAGCAGATACCCACAGATGTTTGTTTGTAGGAGGATATACGCAGAGGTCCTCAGGAAGATACTCACAGATGTTTGTTGATATAAGTGTATACACAGAGCTCTAAAGTAACCAACTAAGAAGAGCAGACCTATCTATGCCCACTTTTCCTTTGTTTAAAAGAACTGCTGACGAACAAAACTGGGAGAAGCACTTAGCTATGAACTATATGCCGTTAATTGATGTTTGATAGGAGAATAAGGTGAGCTTCAAATGAATAGAAGAAAACCAGTAAGCCAGGGTAAGCCAGCTACTTTTGAGTTATAAAAAGTTTATTTTCTTTCGCTCACCAGCTTGATATTTCGTCCCAGCTCAATACACTGTGTTCAGGAGGTTGTTGCCACAGGGAAGAAGGGGAATACTTACTCTATTGGTAAGATACTCAATTTGAATATTCACAGGGAAGGGGGTAAAGTGAAAGGGAACTGGTGGAATGGGGGAAGCATACTGTTCCTTCCTGGGTGACGATGTCTGGGCAGGCATATTGAATGTGGGTGGGTATGGTATCGTTAATGTGAGAGGGGGTGTGGGTCTGCGTACTGGAGAATGCGGTTATGTAGGATAATGCGGACTAGGGGATTGGTTCCTCACGGAGCAGGGCACTTATATGCAGATATATGGTTGCACTCATCCCTCCCCATATCTTTTCCCAAGTTCGTCACGGACAAGGTGGTGCTGCAAGAGATTGTATACCAAACTTACATCCACGGAATTGGAGCAACGTTAGCAAAAGCAAAGAAAGCTGCTTGGCCTCCGTTACCGCTAATTGTGAGAGCATATAGGATGTTGCATGCGAAAGACGCAGACAAAGTGCATAAATATATATTCATAATGCCTTTGCTTATCACCGTCAATGGTGTGTTTTCTCCATCTGCTTCTTCACTTCATCTTATATCTTGAATGAATAAAACAGTTCTCTTTTATGCTTCAGGCGTTTGATCACACCACCATCTGGTTTATAAGTTCATTCTTCATCTGCTTCTTCCTTTATCATATATCTTGATTGCATGTGCACGTTATTTTTGGGTGTTTTAATATACTATGTGATGACTGCGTGTAGTTTTTCGTGAGTGCTGGGCTTTACGAGAGTTCAGAGGACGACGTCCTAAGGAAGGAGGTTTTTGGCGCAAGGGCTTTCCCTTGAAATATCAAAACATCTCTATTTCAGTGTATTTTTTTAGACTGTAGTAGTAGCATGTTAGAGGCCTACTCAATTTGTTTATGTTACTGGCGCTAGTTTCTACTGTGAAGCAATTATTTGTTAATTTATTGCTTCAACACCGATTAAGACAATGTTTTTTCAGTTAGGTTTAGATGCTCTAAAAGTATTGAAGATTAGGTTTAGGTGTTTCTTCAGATATGTAGCCTTATACTCCTGTCCAGAATTGTATTGAAGATTCTATGAATCCATACTTTAAGCTGAGGAAGCATTCATACTTTAAGCTGAAGAAGCAGTCGATGAACAGGGAAGGATACGTGAATCAATCCTGCTGTACATTTACAGGAAGATGAAAAAATACCTGATAACACTGCTTCCTCTAATTCTTTAGTAGACCTTTCCAGGTTAATGACTTCAATAAACTTTGCCTGAAGTTTTCTCGTGTTGTTATAGTCGCATTTTCTGTTCTTGCACCAACAACATCACAACATCACATTGTAGTTATGTTAGTTATGCTAATTATATATAGAAAGAATGACTAGAAGAAATACAACATAGCTAGGATCGGCTGGAGAGTATTACCTCAGAAGACTGGCATATGCATATGTAGAGTGATGGCCGGATTAAGCATCCAATAATGAATATATAGTAAGCAGGAGAAACTGATTTAAAAATAGTCTATCGGTCTACCTTACATTCACATTCAATGCAGGTTGGTAGGTTGGTGCATTTATATAAATGTTCAGATAAGTATTTATCTTTCCTGTAAGAGAGCGGGTGCTGCAAATTTAAATGGCCAATCTTGTCAATGGACAATCTTTTCAACTGCCAGAAATGCGATCTCCATACATGAAGCCTCTCCGCAGCGAAACAAGCTCTGATGAGCATCATGATATTGAGGATGATCCATGTGATAGCATCCCCCGGAGCTCAAGAAATACCAAAAATTCAAATCTTGCTCTGGGTTACACTATTCTGCCACACTAATTAATTAAAACTACATATTGTGAATGAATGAATGAATTCTTAGAAAAGAGTAACGTAATGTTATAGATGATTTCAACTTTTATTTTGTTGAACAGTGGCTATTTGTATGCGAAAACGGAGATATTTGTATGCGAAAATGGAGAGATTTTGCCCGAAGAGTTTGTGGAAACCGCCTATTACAACCGCCTATTACAAGGACCTGAATTCCGTGGACAGATTGCATCACCATCTGAGTATTTTCTGATTATTTTTTTCTCCTTTTTCCTTTGTTGAAATTGGGTAAATTTAAATTATGGAATTGACAGGGAAGTAGAGGCGAGTGGATTGGCTGAACGTATCCCTGTTCGTAGAAACCGAGCTACCAATGAATGGATTCCCAAAAGCATAAGGCCAGAGACGTTCAAATGGGTTAAGTACGAAATTCCACGAAGGTGAAGTACGAAATTCCACGAAGGTGAATTACTGATAATGAATACATGGGAAGCCAATTTCTCCTTTATCCGGAGTAGAGATAGATGGACTGCTGCCGTCGTATCAATCAAAAGGAATTTACGTCGACAGAAGCCTCGCCAGATGAAGGATAGATATAGCTGTTTTTCAGTCAAAAGGTAGTAGATGAAGAGATGAACATCAATCAGGACCAGATCAAGCAATGAAGGAGCCAGATGACCCCAATCGTCGGACGAAAACATCCTATGGTTGGAAAAAAAAAGAATTAATTCGGGGAGTCGACTCCCACTTGTTGAACGCCTTACGGCGTAATAATTCATGTTGGCTTCATAAACTATAAAATAGATTTAATTAATGTGTGCTTAGCATTTGGACATCTAGAGTGCACAACCCATATGAGACCATCAAGCATTAACCTACTAAAGATGTTGCATGGTGGATATTACAGAAATATAATCGAAATATGGGAAAACACATGTACTCCAAATGTAATGGAGAAACACCCACAACACAATTTTTAATCTCCATGCCAAAAATGCACAGGTGAAATTGGATAACATTATAATAAAACTTTATTTTTTTCCAGAGGCATCACATGATTATCAAAATTTGGACACAGAATGTCCAATAATATACATGTCGTAACTCACAAAGATAAAACTATATGGTTACTATGGAGGTTTGTGCATAAAATTTAATTAGAACTACTTAGGAGTAGGGCAGATTTGTATCCGCCGTGACCACACATTCAGTTGAGGTAACGATGCATTTGAAGATAAAAATATGAATTTTGGTTCATCTAAGAAAATGAAACAACCCAAAATCATGGGATAACTAAGATGAATGTACATAAGATACATTTGGAATCATCCTTCCTCTATCATCGGTAAAAATGCCGATGAGAAACACATTCTTCTTTTCATTTCCCTCAAATAAAATCATAGCTTGGACTTTTATTGATAAAAGTGCACTAAGATCATTTCAGGAAAAAAACAATAACATGTTTCAATAATCGGTATGATGTCGGGTGTTCCTTGGCATAGATTTCCACCAAAGGTTCGAGTGTTGAAGCAAGTCTAGAATGCCAACATGACTTCTTTGATTTCATGGATCATAAAACCTACAATTACCTCAAACAAAACCTAAAGAGGCACAAATTTGGCTCATCATACATGCTAGGTGTTTCTCATGCCAATACTATGCCGCATATGGTGTAACAATGCCCAATTTACGAAAATTGCCTCATTGTTTCCAAGGATATGCCTAGGATTGATTGTAACGATGCTTAGGTCTCATCATGATCTTCAGTCATTTCTCCAGAGTTGGTCTTCCTTGCTCCTCCAAGGAGGGCAATATTGTGCTGCTCAAGGAGTTTTTCCTTTTGATCAATGGTTTTCTTCATACAATACTTCTCTGTATAGTTTCCTTTCTTGCAATAAGAGAATTTTCCCTTCTTATGTTGGTCCTTCCTAGAGCCTGAGGCTTCAGATGATGGATCAAATCATATTTTGGTTCAAATTCAATGTTTCTTTTCTCTTTACTTTTATGTTCCCTTCTTGCTTGTGCATTCCTTGTCTCACCAACTAAGAGAGTTTGATTTGGAGAGGCTCTGAGATCTCCCATTTGTATCCACTTGTCTTGTTCTTGGATTAGAGACTCTGTGAAGGAATCAAGGGATGGCATTCACCAATTAGGAGTAGTTAGTCTCCCACAGTGAAAAGTAGAGACAAACACTGAGAATTCTGAGCCAAGTTTGCTCAGTATGGAGAACACCAATTTCCCATGCTTCTTCTCAATCCTGCATTGCTTGCATTGCATGGCCAGTGATTTGAACTTGTAAAAGAACTGTTGTATAGTTTCGAAGTTACTGGGTTGTAGTGCTATCAGCTCATTCTCCAGTATATGGCCCCTCAGCTCATCCTGTTTTTCAAATAAGGATTCGATCTTATCCCATACTTATTTCAGAGTTCTAAGTCCATCAATATGGAACAACAAATCTCTGGAGATGTGGATTCACATGTAGCCAAAATATTCATCAAGCCTATTCATATGCTTCGATTTTTCAATATCTGTTGGTGTTCGAACTCTCTACCTCTTGTCATCCTGTACATACCTATGCTGCACAAGGTAATCTGCATGTATGCTATCCAATCAAGGTAATTGAAATGAGTAAGGATTTTGGGAGTCAGACTTGTTGAATTCTCCATTTCACAGCTATACTGAGCAACAATTCTTCAAGAAATATTTGGATGTACCTGCAAAAACACTGCAAAACAACTCAATTCAAATAAATTTATCTCAAACACCCTTCACTTCGACATGTGCACTTTTTATGAGTACATCACAATGGATAGACTTCTCTGGATGTAATCTAAAGGGAGCAATGCAATTATTCCATGAATTATGTGGAAACTCAACGACTTCTGGTGCAAGCATGGAAGTTTGTGAGGTTCAAGGCAGGCATGGATACCCGCTTTGATACCATGTTAAATTCAATGAATCATAGGACCATCAGCTTGTATGAATTCAAATGAGAAGAGAAGGCTACAAAAGAGAGAGAGAAATTTAGCAATAGACTGTTCAATTAATCAGACAAAATTGCACACATATGGAGACAAAATTGGAATAATATGATTATATTCATGAATCAATAATTAATATGTAATACAATGGCTATAAATTTTGGATAATTCAAATGCCTGAGATAGGATAAAAAACTACCAACCTGGACTGACTCCAGAGATAACTCAGTGTGGGAAAATCACCACTGGAGCTCACTAACGCAACTTCTGATCACTAAAATAGTTCACACACGATTAACTGATGAGGGTAGGTGAGAAAATACGTCATACTTCCCTTGAATAATGGAAACTGATGCTAGAGACATTGGGAGTGATCTAACTAATGAGATCGGATCATAACTTAACTTTATTGAATTCCAACTAGGTTCAACTATCGGTGGCACTCAGAGAGGGTTCCTAAAATGTAGGGATTGGCACCAATGGCACCAAAACTCATGGTGGTACTGTTGTAGAGGAAAGTGTTCTATTGGCTAGGGGTTAAGAGGGCTCCAACATACTAGGGTTGAAAGACTGATATATAGTGTTCTATAAGTAAATGTAAGCAAGATTCATAGATAAGCAAGGTTGGTCCAAGCTTTCTCTATCCCTTCCTCTTGCTCCTCAATCCAAGAGACATGCAGAACAATTTGAACCTTCGTCAATACAAACTGACTATATGAAATGAGATTATGTTTAGTAAAACATGAAACCCTAATCTTATAAGCATCATCATACAATCATAACATAGATTCAACATACATTGAACAATGATTTGGAAATACGAAGAACATCACATCTTTATTCATCAAGTGGAAGAAGTACAGAGTTCACGAGTCTCCTCTTGTTAGGCACCTCACAAAACCTTGATCTGGATCTCTTGCTTCTCTTCTCCAAGGAAATCAGCCTCCAATATCTACAACACAAGAAGATGGCATCTATGGAAAAGGTAGGGGGGACGGGCCCAATTCCACCAAGATAACAATGCAAAGTTCAAGTCCCCTCATGGACCTGTCTCCCTCTCTTATATACTTTTTTGAAGAGTTAGGTTTGAAATAGGGATCAGTTACAACTGCTGGATCAATTCCTAAACCACCCAACCACCCCTAATTCAAGAATTTTCATATTTTTTACCACTACAGGAGAAATTCGTAGGTTCAATGAAGCATAGTCGCGAATGCCAAGGCAAAGTCGTGGGTTTGCTTAAGCCAAGTTTAGAATGGGTCAAAACGCTCATTTTCATAGTACTTCCATGCAATTTTAGGGTTTCATGTCTTCTACAAAGTGTTTCCTTACTCAGATACCTTTCCAATAGTTTAGAGAAGAGTTCAAAAGAAGTTACATAACTCTAGATATGGCTCCTCCAATCAAGGTGATTTTTTAGTGACTTTCAATATCTTTCAAGAAATGTCGTCATGGAAGTGTGGACATGTGACGAAAACATGGGAAAGTGATCACAAGAAGAGATGTGTCATTTTATTCTATAACAGATACCCCTTAATGTATGAGGTTATAGGGGAAGACGATAACCAAAATACATTATAAAAATGAAACAACTGAGTATGGAGTCGAAGGGACAGATAATCCTATATCATAGGCTTGATAAGAGGTACTTGAAAGAGAGATAAATGTCAGACAAAACTGATCTATGGGACATACATATAAAAATTATCACCATAAAGATATAGACGGATCCAACATGTGTATAACTGATGTAACTATCATGGCCGCATAATATACAAAAATGCACCATATAAAATCTAAAGGAGTCATGGCCACAAATGAACAAGGTGGATCCATGCTCAATAATCGATCATAGACACACGAACACAAGGTGGATCTATGTCTCAACAAATTTCATATGAAGTGTGACAAGGTCTTGTGCAACTAGGGAAATAACAAGAGATGACGATGTTACCATCGGCCCAAGGCCTTCAATCCAAACCGGCCAAAGGTACGAATCCTAACCATGTGAATCAAGGAGTTGAAGTCGAACATGTAGGAAACCGTTTGATTACTGGTCATTGATGAGGACCGTTAAAAAACGCGAGGGAAACCACTATTAATTAAAATAGTCCCCAAGGTACCTAGTACATTTCTAATAAGTGTGAATAAATGGTCTTGAAGTCGAACACTTGAAGAATCCATCGAGTAGGAGACATTAAGGTATTCCCACAGCGAGGGAAATTTCCACTGATGAATGCAATCCCCAAGGTACTGTTATAAACTCTAAATCGAATTCCTATGGAAATATGTGTTGAGTTCGATAGGAAGAGATTCGTTGGAAGGGAGGACTTAAGGAATCCTCCATTATCCAACACGAGGTAAATTAGAGACTGGTTGGATCTGGAACTGGTACAAAGTTTTGCAGCAAGGACTGTCAAAGAATAAAATGTAATGAATTGATACCAGGGAGTGGCCGACACAAAGGGTCAAGGAAACTACAGAATGACCGACACAAGTTTTATCCTTGAATAGTGAGCATGACCCAAAAGATTTATCATAATTAATGCGAACTTTTGAGCATGATTGATAAGCTTCTTTGTTTGTTTGGCAGATATCATAGCAACCATTGATGTGGGTTGTCGCTCTGGTATGCCCTACCATTGACTCCAAATTTTGACAATCACCTTCTGAGGTCATGACTGATATGTACTGTGTCGATCCCACATGTAAGGTTTCCCAAACAAGGTGTTGGCTATGAAAAGCAGTGCCACGTCACATAGTAATTCATCTTCAAAAGGCTTAATGAAGTAGGTGAGTTTGCATTGTCGTGTGATCCTTAGTTATTGTCCATCCTTCATTCAACCAATATTGTAAGGTTGAGGATGTGGAGAGGTGATAAGACCTAATTTATTCACAATATCTTTAGAAATGAAGTTATTTTGGCTACCATTATCCACAATCAAATGTAATGGATTTTTCTGAACCCATATATGTGTATGGAACATGTGCTCTTGCTCCTCCTAATCGACGATAGTCAAGGCTATCAAAGTGGTCAAGGTCGAAGCCAAGAGGGTCATTGCCTATGGATCTGATTCTACCAAGGTTATATCAATCAAGTTGGATGTCTATAATTTTTCCAAAAATGTCTTCTGATCTTTGCATTCTAACATATCATGGCATGTTGAATTATGATAATCACACAATTTCTCGGTAGGATCTTATTTGATGTGATCCTTCTTGTCTTTCTGAAAGTTCTTCTTATGATGCTCAGGCTTTGGCGAAGTTTGCTGAGAAGGTTGCTTAAACTTTTCGGAGTCGGCTGGCGACTTCTTGTCGGATGTTCAACCTGTTTGCTTATTCGTAAAACATGCTTTTCCTTTTTGTTTAGCTTCAAGCTTGTTGGTGTAATGAAATACGTCTGCAAGCGTACTGACAGTCAGAAACTCCATGTCTTTCTAAATGTATGGGGATAATCCACTGATGTAATTCAGGACAAGCAATTTCTCTTCTTCTTCGATTCCAAGTCTAGCCATGAGTCGATAGAACTTGTCAGTGTAACTCTGTATGGATAGGTCTTTCCATTTCCTTAGTTGCTTCCACTTATTGTATTGTTGTTCAAGATACTTGGGTGGATAGAACTCATTTCGGATGTATTTGATAAATTTTACCCATGTGTTTATGGGGTCACCTTCTTTTTCCATCTTTGTCGATAGATTCTCCCACCAGCAATGTACATAGTTTGACATCTTTAAGTATGCAATGGTGATGTTTTCTGCTTCGGAGAGTTGATTCATGGGGTAGCAAGATTCCAATTGTTGTACCCAATTATCGATGGATTTCGTGTCAATCTTTCCTTCAAGATTCAGTATGTCCATATTCATTTGTACTTTGAAGGGGATAATTTTATCAGAGTGAGGTCACGTCGAGGATTTTCTGGAGTTTGAAGCGGATCACATGAGAATGTCGTTGAACTAGGAGAATATTTTGGTTCGCTGGAGAGCCAGTGTTTTTTCTATGAGTTGCTCTATCTTGTTAATTGCATGTCTATTGCCTTCTTCTTTGGCCATCTTTTCTGAATTCGAACGTAGTGTCTGCTTGTGTTGTTAAGTTTGCGAGCGTGTTTGAACATGCATAAGTTAAATAACTTCGATGTAAGTGCTTATATAAATTAATCTTTGATCAATCTATGATACTAATGGTCCAGTTCGTGCCCAGATGCATGTTAGGGACAACATATGACTAAATGAGTCGAGCTCTGTTATGGAGGAAGCATAAAAAGAGAAACAAGTAAAGCAAGTGATACACTAGGTCGACAAAAAGTATGCACACAAACAATATGCAAGAATTCGAACTAATTTCTATTAATAATCCTTTTCCATGAAATATGGATGCTATCAATGATGTATACTATAGCAGTGTACATGTTTATATAGAATGATGAGATGCTTGGGTGAATATCCATTAAGTTCAATTAAAAAGAAGTTATAGCTGTTCGAAATTTCAACCGTCACAGATGACTGGAAGGAAGAGAGACAATCTGTTGATGTTAGTCACCGGTATCGAAAATGCATGTTGGGATGTTGTATGTCGAATGAAAAACCTATCGAGATTGTCGAAGTCGGTTGTTTCGAGGTTCAAACTTTTCGAATCCGATACTGAACATGTCGAACCATTCGAAGTGGTCGAAGTAGTCGAAGTGCTAGATTTTGTTGATGTTCGACAACATTCCAACTATTGATTGGATCAAAATAACAACTACATGTATGTGGACAACACCCCAACTAGATTTGCATCCAAATAATATTAAGAATACAATGGTTTACAAGAAGAATCTTTACAGCAGCGGTGGGATACCACAAATTGGCATCTCATCTCCAAGCATTCCCCACTCGACTAATGCTCAAGTTACAATACAATTAACACCACACTTAGCCACTGTTTACCTATAGTTTGCATCAATTTTTTTCTCTTACAATCCTACTGAACCTCGGTGTTTAAGTCTTCCTGACAAGCTATTGTCCGTCATAGTCTCCCAACCAACTGATATCACATCTCCTAACCTCCACACCTTTGAGAGTATGCCAATAGTCCATGTGAATTTTCCTCCTCACAACCTTCACTACTTTCCCAAGCCACACACTGGAGTCTCGCAACTCCATGCGTCATGTTCATTCCCCAACACGGGGTGGGATCTTGTCGCCACCCAACATGCTCTGCAGCTCAATGTTATTCTACGAAAGCTTGCTGCAATCAAATGACCTCGAAGCTCGTCACTTTGTCTAGAATCCTGTTGCATCCCAACTTGTCTCGGAAGCCTTATGCACCTCAGCACTGTGCTGGAGCTCATCTGCAATCTACCCATAGGCATGACCTAAGATCTCTGCAACACGTCTCAGGATTCTTCAATGTACGAATGCACCTTCAAGAGATTGGCACCCAAGTCTACTATGGCATCAAAACTTGGAATCTTGTTGCACATTTTAAACACTTTCTCACCCAAGCCAAAGTACTCCTACCTGACACACATCAAGATTCTACAAGTTGCACAACTCGGGAGTCTTCCCAAATGCTACTGCTTCACTAGCTCAGTTTGGAAGCTTTCCCACACAGTTTGTAGTGTTGTTTCACCAACACACTTAAGGAGCCCCAACATTACATGACTTGGGCGCTCCATGCTTCGTGTCCTCTCAACATACCCAAAACTTCCTCCTACAGAGTGCCTCCAAAAGGGAGTGTAGCCTCCTTAGGATTTATACCAAACTCTAAATGCTCGTCAAATGGTACTTCTTAGTTTACCTATGCCTCCATCCACAAGTCATAGTTATACGCACACATCTACAAAGGAGTGGCCTTGGAACCCACTCCCTCACTTGAGTCGACTCATATGCAATACTTAGCATGGATTCTAAGCTATCTTGGGCACCCCACTTTTCGACGCCTTTTCCCACACTTGGGCGCTTATTGTGCCAATGCATCCATACTTTCTTACCGCGTGTACCCACTTCCAACCATGATGCCCACTCAACCAAGCATCATGCTGAAATTCCCTTCCATGGGCTTGGGCATTCCTTGCTTCTCACACAAGAGCACATCTTCCCACACTAAGTCCAACCAATCTTTGGTATAAAGCTAAGTGTCTGCACCAACACTTTTCCCATTTTTAGTCGTGCCACCAACCGATAAGCGATACTAGTGTCACAGGGGAACCCCACATATTCGCACTCTGGACTTTGACACAAATTCTTATAAATTGTTTATTTAAATGGATTAAGAAACATGTGAACTATTAAGTTAAATATAAGAGAGAAATGACTAAGAAAAATATATTTCATTTTTTCCTTTCCAATCTGTATTTTGGAAAAGCCTCGAATCACCACAACTCAATTGATGTGCATCATGTTAACACTAAATTAAAGCAAGCATAACCATGAGTCACTGTCGAATCCAAAGCGATTTCCTAGAAATTTAGTTGTTTACATGGATATTTTCCAAGAATTAAGACATCCAAAATAATAATTATCCTTTCCCTATCTCTAATTTTGCGACTAACCAATACATGTTCCTGTTAGTAACACCACTTTGAAAGCTATCCAAAAAATCTATGTGGAATCGATGGCTCTTTGTCCATCTCTTTGTAAAGTTTCTATAAGGAAGAAGCATGCCACAAATAAAAAATGCAGAGAAATTAAATTAATGTGTTCCACACATCACCATCTCCTTCACTGAAGATAAGATGTAATCCCTTTAACCTTTCAACAAACTTATAGATTCCACTGCAATTCCAATCAAATGATGCAACACAAACATTACCTGCTTGCGCCTTCCATTCACAATTTAAAAAATGATACATACAAGATGGAAGAGGAAAAAACATAGCTAAACAATGGGTTTCTTTAAGACAATCAAAGTAATAACAAATGCCTAGGTTTGATGTACCTAGAGGAGTACCACATCACACACCGCTTTCATCCATGCGTTCAACGTTTAGCCCAACGAACCAGGCTCCAAATGAAACATATCCATTGGCATGCCTATGTAATATGGGTATGTAAGCAACATTTCAAACATATACTTGTGTTAGGCTAGTTCAAACCCTTCTAAGAAAATTTCAATAGCTTGAAAAATTTGTAAAACTTCAAAACAAAATTGATCAAATGATGATATTCAACTAGTGAAGAATATCTCTAGTGCAGAAGACATGGATGCACTCAAGAATTTATAGATATGTAAGTATCCATATCTCTAGAAATAACACGAATCTGACTAGTGGCACATTTGAAGAAGTGGCCTGAGTGACAAGTCTTCTCCCCCTACGACAAACATTCCTGCTACCAACTCTGAGGAAGGAGGATGGGGTTGCCCCATCTTAGAGGAGCTTCCCCCTCTGCAATTCATGGTCATGTCTCCTTCGACAACTCGACGTCTCTCGGGTCCGATTTCTGATGTCAAGTTTTTTTGTTATAGTCTGTTTTTTAAGCTTATGTTAAATACTTTGATAATTTGCAGAACTATGAGGTATAGATCCAGTTTTTTGTTTCCATGGCATCCAATGCCAATGGACTTTCTTTGTTATAATCTACCCAGAAGGATTTGCAATTTTGAATGGTTAGGGTGGTGGTTTCACTATCTGTGACTACCCCAGACTCTTCATGGACATGTAATTTTTGACTTCTCAGTTTAATAGAATTTGCAACTTTACAAAACAAAATAAAAAAAAAAATGTTTTTCTTCAAATGCTTAAATGACTAGGTAATTGATATACATAAATATTTGCAACAAACACACTTGATTATGATTGCGACTAGTAATTTATTATAATTTATAATATTATTAATCAATTACTATTATTGTGAATCATGATAATGCATATCAATCATTATTTCTTAATTGAATTATAATACTAAGTATTAGTTATTAAATAATCAATTATAATAACAAATTATTACTAATTATTTTTTTTATCAAATAAAAATAATATCAACTATTAATCAATTAGTTTCAAACTTATTTAATTTAATATTATTCAATTAATCAATATTTTTTACAAATAACTATTAATAATTAAATCATGTTAATTTTATTAATTAAAAATAATATTATTAAAATAATCTAAAACACTTATAAAATAAATATAAACCAAACATGTGGAAGCTTCTCAAGGACGTCAATAATTAAGAAACACAACAAACAAGCACCCGATCGAGGTTTTTTCTAAACCCTCGATCGAGTTCTCATTAAACCCTCAATTGAGGTATGACAACCTCGATCGAGGGTTTACGAATAGGTCGGTCGAGTGTTTATTTAACCCTCGATCGAGGTTTCTATTTTTAAAAAATTATAAAAAGGGCCGTGTGCACCCGCGACCATAACCCATTTGGCCATAAAAATCCCTCGATTGAGCACTTACCTCGACCGAGTGTTTGCATCCCCGAACATGTCGCCCATGCAGACACGCCCCCAGAGACCTCGACCAGCCAACCACGCAAGCCACACCCCCTTTCACCAGAATGTCGGAGCAGAGAGGCAACCCGCAATGTTTGTTTTTTGAAATAGAAATGGATTTTTAATTTTTTAATTAAGTTTTAAAATGTTAGGTTAAAAGTGAAAAAAACATTATTATAGATGTTTTTAGGTTTATAATTTTTGCCTAGTATGTTTGCAATGTGTGCCGACAAGCAAAAACACTGCCGGTAGCATTTCAAATATGTATAAAATTGAAATTTGTTTTTTATTTGATATTTATTTATTTTGTTTTATATATATTTTGTAAACCGGTAGCGTTTATGCTGTCGGTTTAATTTTTAAATAAGATCTCGGCAAGCAGAAATGCTAGCTAAATTTTTTCAATCCTCCAAGAATACATAGAGGATTGAAAAAAATCCAAACCTTAGACGCGAGACAATCAAGAACCTTAAACCGACGTAAGCATTTATCTAAACAACGCATATATTTTGTTTTAAATATTATGATCATATATATTCAAATTTAAATATTTAAAAT
>LPNX010101398.1:180839-218734 GCA_001517045.1 Pseudotsuga menziesii | reverse complement strand
ACATCATAAATTGATTGGGTATCTCAATTAAATGACCCATATACCAAAGCCAATTTCTACCCAATCTGCAAGTATTTAAAAAAAAAAAAAAATCCACGTCCGTTGCATAAGCGATGGTTCTATCTGTCTCTTTTGCGACGGTTAAGCTCCATTTCCGTCGCTTATGCTACGGTCCTACATGTCGCTTTTTCGACGGATAATCTCCATTTCTGTCGCTTATGCGACGGTCATACATGTCGCATTTTCGACGGCTAATCTCCATTTCCGTCGCTTATGCGACGGTCCTACATGTCTCATTTCCGACGGTTCTACAAGATCTTCTACAAAAAAGCGACGGTTCGCCCTGTCGCCTTTCCGACGCTTCATTGTTATAGACGTCGTTTAAGCGATGGTTAGTGATGTCGCTTATCCGATGCTTTAAATTTAACCGACGGTTACTTCAGTGTCGCTTAACTGACGGTTAGTTAGGTGTCGGATAAGCGATGACAAGTTTTCGACGCTTAAAAAAAAATCATAGTGTCGTACATGCGACAGGGAAGTGTCGAAAATCCGACAATACGACCGTCGGATTTTTGGGCAAAATGTAGTAGTGAAACATGAAGGCACGAGTTGCCATATTCAATCTAAATGGATGAGCATCCATTTGGTGGGAACACTTCAAGCAAGTAAAGAAGATTAGTGAAAGGAAACTGAAGTGGAAACAGTTCAAGAAGTATTTCAGGAATAAATACCTCTCTGATAGGTATTATGATGATAAGATTAAGGAATTCCATGAGCTAAGATTGGGACAACAGACCATGGATGAATATGCAAATAAATTCTTGGAATTGTTGAGGTATGTCTAGTACATCAGAGATGAAAAAGTAAAAATCCAGCGGTTTCTAAGTGGATTGCCTCAAGCCTACAAAGAAAGAATTGAGTTCTATGAGCCGAGAAATCTCGAAGAAGCAATAAGAAAGGCTAAATATTTCTATGAGAAAAGCAAAGTTAAACCTGATTACCATAAGGCATGGAAGGGTAAGAAGAATGAAAATTTTGACCAAAGAAAGAAAGGTTTCAAACCTTCCAGATTTAGGAATCAACAAAAGCAGCCATCCCAAGTTGCGAATAATCCCGCTGGAGTGACAGGCGGAAAGCCTAAAGAGCCACAATAGAATAAAGGTCCACTCAAATGTTGGAAATGTGAAGGACCCCACTTGCACATTTATTGTCCACTTGAGAATGAAAGTGCAAGACCAACTTATAACATTCAGGGAGTAGAAACCGTGGGTCAGGTAGCCATACCAGTCCCCAAAATTTATGCAGCACTGGAGGACTACTAGGTAGATCATCAGTCAACTGTGGTTGAAGTTGCAGGTAAGATTGTTGAACAATCTATTTCTATTTTGATTGACCCTGGTTCTACTCACATTTACATTACTCCTAGGGTAGTGAATATTTGTGCTTTTAAGAAGGTAAAGCATGGAAAATCTTGGTTAGTTTAGCTAGCCATTGGGACTAAGAGAAAGGTCAGTGAACTGGTAGAGAAATGCCCATTGGTCATGAATGTATTGAACACTTGTGTAGATCTGAATGTTCTACTGCTTGGTTCCTCTGATGTTCTCATTGGAATGGATTGGTTAGAAGCTCACAGAGTGAAGCTTGACTGCTATAACAAGACTTTTGAATGCACAGATGAAGAAGGAAACCTAGTAGTTGTGAAGGGTATTCCAAAGGTAATTTTAGTAAGGTAGGTTTCATCAATGTAGTTGAAGAAGTTATGTAGGAAAGGCTGCCAGCTGTATGCAGCTCATATTCGGGAACCAACAAGAGATGAAACTCCTAGGTTGGAGGACTATCAGGTGTTACAGGAATTCAAGGATGTATTCCCTGATGAGATTCCAGGAATTCCTCCAAAGAGGGACATTTATTTCACCATTGAACTTGTGCCAGGAGCAGCACCAGTGTCCAAGACACCCTACAGGATGAGTACACCAGAGATGTTAGAATTGAAGATGCAACTACAAGAGTTGTTGGAAAAGAAGTATATCCGATCGAGTGTGTCTCCTTGGGGAGCACCGGTTCTATTTGTGAAAAAGAAAGATGGTATACTCAGGTTATGTATTGATTACAGACAGTTGAGCAAGGTTACCGTGAAGAATAAATATCCTTTTCCTAGGATTGATGACCTCTTTGATCAAATGAGAGCAGAAAAGGTATTTTCCAAGATTGACTTGAGGTCTGGTTACCATTAGGTAAGAATTGAGGATGAAGACATTCATAAGACAACCTTCAGGACAAGGTATGGACATTATGAGTTTGTAGTGGTACCGTTTGGTCTCACAAATGCACTATCTACATTTATGTGCCTTATGAACAGTGCCTTCAGAAAGTATTTGGACAATTTTGTTCTTGTTTTCCTTGATGACATTCTTGTTTATTCTAAGAATGAGGAAGAGCATGAAGAGCATGAAGAGCATTTGAGACTGACATTGCAAGTGCTCATGGAACATCAACTGTATGTAAAACTAAGAAAGTGTGACTTCTACAGGGATAGAATTTAGTATTTGGGTCACATTATCTCAGAAGAGGGTATATCAATAGACCTTGAGAAGATTGAAGCCATTATGAATTGGCCTACTCCAAGAAATGTGACAGATGTAAGATATTTTATGGGACTTGTAGGATACTATAGGAGATTCATCGAAGGATTTTCCAAGGTTGCACATGCCATCACTTCTTTGCAAAAGAAGGGGATGAAGTTCGAATGGAATTCGAAGTGTGAAGAAGGCTTTCAGCGGTTGAAGAATCTAGTATTGAAGGTTGTAGACCTAGAGAAAGATTTTGTGGTATGTACCGATGCATGTGGACAAGGGCTTGGAGGAGTCCTTATGCAGGACAACCACGTGATATGTTATGAGTCAAGAAAGCTGAAGGAGCATGAGAAGAACTATGCCACTCATGAATTAGAGCTTGCAGCCATAGTACATTCTCTCAAGATGTGGAGACATTACTTGATGGGTAGAATATTTGAACTTAGAACAGATCACTGTGGACTGAAGTATTTGTTTGATCAGCCTACTCTGGATGCTAGGAAAGCGAGATGGCTGGAATTTTTATGTGAGTTTGATTTTGAAATCAAGCACATAAAAGGAAAATAAAATAAGGTAGCTGATGCACTCAGCAGGAAGGTACAGGAAATGCACGTGGCATCTCTTTGTATTTTCCAATAAGAATTGAGGCAACAGATTGTTAATCATGTTGCCGGAGATGAATTGTATGAGCAAGTAAAAGACAAATTGCAGCAGCAAAGTCTTTAGAAGAAATATGAGGGATATAAATTGGAAGAAGATGTACTTCTCACTATTAAGGGCATAGTTTATATTCTGAATGTAGTAGATTTGAGGAGAGTTGTTATGGATGAAATCCATCAAGCTTCGTATTCTGGTCACCAAGGATATCAGAAGACAATTGCTATAGCTAGAAGGCATTACTTTTGTCCAGGTATGAAAAAGGATATGGATGAATACATTTCAAGGTGCATGAAATGTCAACAGGTAAAGGTTGAGCATCAACATCTAGTAGGCTTGTTGCAGCCTTTGCCAGTTCCGGAATGGAAATGGGAAGTTTTTTCCATGGATTTTATTGTAGGATTTCCGATGACTTGGAGACAACATGATTCCATCATGGTTGTGGTAGACAAGTTGACAAAGGAAGCACATTTTATACCAATGAAGTCTACGCATAAGACTGATGACATTGCCAAGATCTTCAGGAAGGATATTTTCAAATTGCATGGATTGTTGAAGGCAATAGTCTCTGACAGAGATGTCAAGTTCACTTCCAATTTTTGGAAAGGATTGTTTGCAGATTTGGGTACAAAGCTAAAGTTCAGCACTGCTTATCATCCTCAGATAGATGGGAAGACAGAAAGAGTTAACCAGGTGCTTGAAGATATGCTTCGCATGTATGTGATGGACAAACCAACCAAGTGGGAAGATTACTTACACTTGGTAGATTTTGCTTACAACAATGGACAACAGGCATCCTTGGGGATGAGTTTGTATGAAGCTTTGTATGGCAGAAGGTGCAGGGCACCAGTGACTTGGGACAACCCGGTGAACAGAGTTGTGCTTGGACCAAAATTACTCAAGGAAATGGAGCAAGAGGTTGTAAAGATCAGATAGAATATGAAAGCAGCACATGACAGACAGAAAATCTATGCAGATAAGCATAGGGTGAACAGAGAGTTCAGTGTTGGGGATCATGTTTACCTCAGAGTGAAAGAAAAGAAAAGTTCCTTGAAGCTTGGAAGTTGTGCCAAGATGTTACCTAGATATTGTGGGCCATTTGAAGTGCTTGAAAGAATAGGGCCTATTGCATATAGACTTGCATTGCCTGCTATTACTAGAGCTCATAATTTTTTTCATGTTTCTTTGCTTAAGAAATATGTACATGATCCTAACCATGTGATAAATTGGGATGTGATTCAGGTGGAACCCGAGGGAGAGTTCTAAATCGAGCTAATGCGCATCCTCGACAAGAAGGTCACAATGCTCCGGAACCAAGCCATAGGGCAAGTAAAGGTGCAATGGGAGTATTACAGACCTGAAGAAGCTAAGTGGGAGCTGGAGGATGCCATGTGATTGGCACATCCATTTTTGTTCAATCCTGCAGAACACTAAGGCGGTACCAGTGTAGCATTTTGTTTAAATTTTGTAAAAGCATTGAGGACAGTGCTATTGAAGGGGGAGGGGAATGTAATACCATGGTTTTAAGCCTGCTTGCATTAAAAATACATGATACACATATTGTAAATAATCTTGGTGCAGAGCTAAAGGACAAGGCCCCACCATCGATTTGGCTATGTTGTGTTTTTGTTTTGGGAATGGTCACCGAAGGTATATCGGGACATACGCCATATAGTTAATTGTGGCATCATGTAAACACACATTTTAATTAAATAACCCAACCAGCTATGTTCACGGCAACTAAATTGAGAAGGGGCATGATTCCGAAGGATAAGGAAGGGGGGATGTTGAACTTTGAGTCATGGGGAAGAGCCACGTTTCACCTATCTCTTTTACTCCCACCACCTTGGTTTTCTGTTGGTTAGTTGGGACAATGAATTGGTTGGAAAATATACAATGCCCATGCCTGCTCACCCTCTCTCCATGACACGTCTGTTGGCCTGTCCACTACCCCGATCGTGAGCCTGTTTAGTTCCTTAACGCGAGGGAGTTAAAGGAATCCACATTCCATTATTGGGGGTTCACCTTCTCTCTCAATATTGCTAGTCGGTGGGTTTTCTTCCCCATTCATGCAGAAGATAGTTCTCCTCTGCCTCACGAATTCGAGGGCTGGTGGATTGTTTCTCTCCTTTGATCATGCAAAGAGTGTGTCTTTTTCCACCATTGGAAGATTTCTTAATGTTATGTTCTTCCCATTGTTGAAATTGTGTTTGTAATCACATCCATAGTTATGGGGGTCGCATTTTGTTTCTCATGCAGAGTTGGAAGTCGAAACCTATTCCATTCTCAGTCTGTACAAGTTTTCCTAGCGACTGCAGTGAGATTTGTGCGCTGTGTCCTCAGAGTTGATCATGGGCTGTCATTGCCATGATTTGTTTGGCTGTGCATTTCTTTTTTTTATGGTGGCATTGGTTGAAGAGTGCTGTGAATACTTGCATTCTATTCGAATGTGTTTTTCCCCTATAAAAGGTGAAAAGCTGTTCGGCTGCTTGCATGCAGTGGTTTTGTCCTTGGACTGCATTGGAGTGGTGAATGAGGGCCTGAGGTGCCTGATAAGCCTGGTTGGTTTAGAACCACACAGACAGAGCCACTAAGTTGGTCTTCTTATCCACAACCCTTGAATAGCACTGGAAGGGAGATAAGGGTCTAAGGGACTATGTTGCAGAGAAAGGACTGATTTCCTTGTGTTGGGTGTGTGTGGGTGTTCTAGAAGCCAGTCTGGTTCTAGTGTCAGTGCACCAGCTTAGCATTAGCCTTTCACAGCTCTTGGATGGCCTGATAAACCCAACTTTGTTGGCTTGGCTAATCTGCTATTCGCCTGATAAACCCAACTGTGTTGGCTTGGCTGAACTGTGTACCCTAGTTGTCATCCTTGGCTACGTGTAATCCTGTTAGTTCCTTATTCCTTGTGAAATCATGGCCAGCTCGGGGGTGGCAGTGTTGCTGAGAGAGTAAGGAGCACACGGGCCTATGGTTGGGTGGAATGTTGCAGCGACGTAGTTGGTTGCAGAACAAGTTCTCTATAAGATAAGTACTCTTGCCTAACTTGTGTCTGCAATTATATATTTACCATTAATGAATGATTATATACATATTAAATGCTGATCTATATATGCATGAATGCTGATTGATATGTTTTGCTTTCGTTGTGTATATGAATGATTATTCTTCATAAAATGTTTTATGTTTTAAGTATCATGCTTCAACACTATATGTATGTATGTTCATGTTCATGGGGCTAGATGCCCAGATGTTTTGACGTATAGTATTGTCCTCTTCGCCGGTCAGAGGGTCAGGGACGTTACAATGATTGTCCGCCTGAGCATTGGTTATATTGAGGTGACCTTAGTTTCCTTACCTAGGTATCGAGGGGGTATTTACAGAGGTTATTCTGCAGGTGTCCTAGCCAGGTATAGGTCAAACATCACAATCACTATATGCGTTGAAGGTGATTTCTAATATAATTGGTTATGTACCTCCTCTTGTAGTGTATGGGAGTTTCAAGCCTCTCCTAGGTGAGACATACTTGCTGCATTCGGGAGCTCACATATCCTCCCCTTGGTTTTCTCATATTTTGGTTGTATATTCTCTTAGGAGTGTGCTCTTTGTGCGCTAGTGGGATTTTGGGATTGTGGTTACTTGAGTATATTTATTTTCTCTTGAGTTCAAATCCTTTTTTCTTTGGAATGCCTGGTATCCTGTCACTCATCCTTGGTCTTAGTACGGACCATGGTGTCGGACTTGGGGGCATCAAATCCCCTTATCGTACTCATGGAGTTGGGAATGGTCATATTCCATCCTCTACTCCATTTGTGGAGGATTTTTATTCCCTTCACTCGATCTTTACATCAGTGGTTACCCTCACAGGGGTGGTTGTGGATACGTGAATGTTTGGTCTACACCTTACATTCCTTCTTATGTCCCATCATCCACTGTATTGTTTCCTTTAAATGCAGTTGTCATGACCAATCCTCCCAATATCCTATAGTATGGAATCTTTACTGAATGTTTCCAGCTATTTTGGACTAATATTATTGTCATGCAGTGTCCATTTTTTGTACACTCTATCTGAGGCTTCGAACCGTTCATGCCCATGAGAGGTATAATTTTGAACTGTCATATAGGTTAGGACTCCACATCCGCCTGGATTTTGCATGACCCTATGACCGTTTCACTTTAACCTTAGGTTCAAACCCATTCTGCGATATCACGGAACCTTCATGGTGCTGTTAGAAGTGGTATTGTGAGAATGGTAGAGATTTCCTATACATGGGTTCCCTAGTTAGATCATATTTGCATTTGGTGCCCATGCTGAGATACCTCCTTTAGGTTGTTGAAGTCCCTTTTTAGTCCCTCCATGTCCTTGAGCAAGAGATTCATACTCCTCTTGAAATTTATGCTGGACATTCCCCTCGGGACTCCCTTGTATATATCAAGTTGTAATTTCATTTTCATGAGATTTTATTGCCTTCTTGAGCTTTACGTTGGCTCCCTGACTTTGAGTTATCAACCATATATAGATTGTCTTATGTCTAGCCAAGCATAGCCTTTTTACATATATTTTGAAGCTTGATCATCCCTTTTACTAGGAGGAGACCTTCCCCCGAGTGTCGTTATCCTGCACATATATCCTTGCATTGAGCATAGGCATGTTCCACTGATTGGAACTAGTTTTCTTGCCCCCTAACACTCATCTCCTCCTAAATGTTTACTATAAAGAACTTTTATTCTTTTTCAAGATTTTCAAAATATCTGAAAAAGTCCAAATAAATAAAAAAAACCAAAAAGCCAGACAGGAAAAGCTGTTATCTTTGGAAGCAGTTGAGTCGTGTCTCCTTCGAACAAAGCACTGTATATCACATCCGTTGGTTGGGTTTTTAGTTTGAATTTAGGAGTTGTACTCATGACTCTGAGTTTATCTCCACTGATTGGTTAAGCTTCCAGTCCCTATGGAGCCTTTGTTGATGCCTCCTTTGTCATAGAGATTTCCCAGTTTGCATATCGAGTCCATGCTTCCTACCTTTAGTCACCATTTTCCTTTATGCTATTGTTCAAAGGAAGTTGAAGCATGAGTCGGTCATTCCTCAGTTATCTTGACTTTGCATGTCGGTCCTTCTCGGTACTGTTACTAGTTTGTGCACATCTTGTTCATGTTCTTCCACATTATACAACATTGCTGAGTACCTCGTGTTGGTTGATGGGGGATTCCTTAATGCCCGCCTTCCAACAAATTCCATTACATTGACATTAGATCATTTATTCTGGAATAGGATTCTAGACTCCTTTGACTGCCTTGAGACTTACAGTCATTGGTGGTAGGTTCTCCCGCCATCGACAGTTTTGGGAATACATCAATGTCCTCTGATTGATGGATTCTTCCAAGTGTTCAACCTCAACACATCTATTCAAACTTGTTAGATTGCACACTGTACCTTGATTCCCATTTTCATTATCGGTGGGTGATATCGCGTTTGTTAACGGTATACATCAATGACCAGTAATCAGACGATGGAATACTATGTTCGACATCGACACATCTATTCACATAGTAGGACATGTAATCATAGAGTTTCATGTAGAATACCTTCCATTTTGGTGGCATTCCATATATGCTACCTCCTTAATCGTGCCAGTGTTCATGAGATTTCAGCTCTCGTGATTTGATTCTAGTGTATATCAGATATCTTCAGCTACTATGGAGATCTTGATCCATTGTATATCTTCAGCCATTATGGAGATCTTGATCTATTGTATATCTTCATCCACTTTGGATATTTTGATCTATTATATATTGTATGTGGAGATGACCACACATGACACATTTTGTGTACCATGCATATTCATGGCCATTGTACTCTTATGTATCCGGGACTGCTCCATGTATTTGCAGTCACATGCAGAGATTGATCATTGTATTGTATTGATGAGTGGTTGGTTCTTCCACCTAGGTCTTCATTACTCCACTTCAGGGATGGATTTTATAATGTATTTCGGCCATCATGTTACCCCTCTAACCTCACATGTTAGGGGGCATCTGTTATAGCTGATTTTAGCACACATGGTTGATCACATATTTATGGCCTTCCTTGTCTCTCTGTAGACTCTTTAGACCCCATGGACTTGTATTATCCTTTGATGTTCCAATATCATCCCTAAAAAACCTATGTTTATTTCTGTACGCGACTTTTAACCTCATACTTGTGTGTACACGCGAATTTTGACCTCAAACCCGCGTACATCGGGATGTGTGCATAAGTCCAAACATTTTTGGAATTTTCCTCATATGAGTGTTATAGCGGATTTCACCACACTAGGTGAATCACACATTGTATGGACTTCCCCTGTCCCGCTGCAGACTCATTAGCCCCTATGGACCATTTGTTGTCTTTTGATGTATCATTGACCATCCCTAAAAACATTAGAAAAATGATATACGCGGCCTTTTCCCCGATAACCGCATACATACACGGGTATTCCCTCTATAGTCGCGTACATCGGGATGTGTGCATAATCCAAAACTGTTGGAGCGTTCCTTGACTTGGATCTGACTCATATGACTCCTGGCCTTCCATATGCCTTGAGATCGCACGGATTCGACCTTTCAGTATCCATTTGAAAAGCTATATAAGGAACCCATTGAGACATTGAAAGCATAAGAGAGAATTGAGAGTATCGAAACTATAGTCCATTGTTGCCAGAACTATACTTGAGTTTGCATCCCTTTGTCCCTTGGAGCATTGTTGTGTTCTTCCCAAGCTTGCCCTTTGTTAGTGAGCTTGCTATTGGAGTGATGGAGGATTGAGGTGATGGAGGCCCAAGTGGGGGATTCAGTTTCTTCAGTTCGCAGACGTGCCGTCAAAGGTTGTCACTTGTAATATCTGATTCATATTAATAGAAATATCTTTTCCTGTCCAGTAATGTGTATTTGAATGAATATTGTATCCATTGGAATATGTCAAATTCTTATACATTGTTGATTATATATGCTAGAATAGATCTAACACCATGAAATATAGTATGCTTGTATTGTTTACTTGTTGTTGAGGACGTGCTATAACAATTCAAGCTGAAGATTGGAAAGCTCAACGGGGATCTACTTCAACCGTCCGGAATAAGGTACGAGGCTCGATCCTTTAGTGTTATATGTTTTTATTTCTATTGCATATTGGGAAAGATTGATTTCTGGAGTCTAGCTGTCTGTTGTGGTACCCCAAGCCATAGGAATTTCTCTCCGTAACAGAATTGGTGACTTCCCTGGGGAGTTCCTAGTAATTGTTCTTTGGGGGTTGATCTCTTGGAATTCAATGTATTTGAATTGCTCTCTCTCTCTTGTTTCTGTGTTGGGTATGGGGGCATGTATGCCGGGTAGAGCCTGATTGGTGTGAATTTAGTCTCAGCCTGTCTGTTTACCTTGAATTTGTGCATCTTTTTCTTCCTGTACGCGGGTTTGTCACTTACAGTCGCGTATACACGTAGGTTCCTCTGGGATTTCCGCGTATACACGTGGGTTCACTGCGCACAGTCGTGTATACCCTGGTTTTTACCTTTCTGTGGAAGATAGTGGATTGCTGGGTGAATGCTGTTAGTTGCTGAGTCTCCTTTGGCACTGCCTGAGTCTGTTAATACCTCTGTTTTTGACCAGAAACGTTTTTTTTAAGCCTAAATTTTTTCTTTTAGGAAAGTTCTTGTCATGGCATCTTTGATTTTTTGTTTGAGATTAGTGCATTAGAGTCCTTTTGCCTTAGTGCTTTGCTGGAATGATGTTTATGTGTGCTTGCAGAGTTTGGGGTGGGTAGAGTCATTCTTTTGCTTTTTGTATCTCTTTATTTTCAAAAAATCTAAAAAATATTTGCTTATCATCATGCATTGCATTGTACTTGCATTAGATCTAGATTTGCTTTGGAGTAATAGTTAGGAATTCATATAGGGAAATTTGCATTCAGCATTTGAAGAAGAAATTGTGCGTTCACGTAGTACGCATACCCTGTTTTCATGGACACAATGCATTTGCATTGATTGTTAGGTGTGCATTTTGCTTATTGTTGCGTCATAACACCATTAGTTGCACGACCATATCCTATTTTTGAGTAATAAAGCCACTAAAATCAACGCTAAATAAAATGAATTACACTCTTTTCTTTTCTAGGGCGCACCAACAAGCTTAGGTTTTAGGATCTTGGAATAGTTCATTGTAAGTTAATTCTCCAAGATCACTAAACAACAACAACTAGGTGTTTGTCCAGGGAGTGTGTGAAATCCTTGGTATAACCAGCGTTCTCAGGAAGCTCCTCTCAAAAGGGAGTCAAGCACTAGGCAGTGTGAGCGGTTGTTGATTGGGATAACCCCTGGTTGAGAACTGTGTAGCACCGATGATATAGCCAGGATTGTATTCGTATCTGGGGGCTCTTTCGGGAGTTTCGGGCTTTGCTACCCTGCCCATACGGTCAATCCCACCTGTGACTATCCGCCTGAGCGTTAGTGACCTTACCTAGGATATCGAGGGGGTACGTGTAGAGGTTATTCTGCATGTGTCCCGGCCAGGTTGGGGTCAGACAGCACAGTCGCTTTACGCGTTGAAGCTGAGGGCCACAATAATTGGTTTCGAACCTCCGCTTGTGGTGACAAGGGCCTCTCAAGCCTCTCCTAGGCGAGACATACCGACCACATTCGGGAGCTCACTTATCCAGCCCTTGTTTGCTTTCTTTTGGCTTTAGTTTTTATAGTGATTTCTCTGTGCACGCTAGTTGGCCTAGGGTTGACGTAAATAGAGAGTCTTTCTTTTTGTTGAGTCATTGTGGATTCAGGTACGGTTCCGTGCCGTTCTCGTCGGTTAGCAGGACTTCCACCTTCCACTTCTCCTCCTCCTTTGGGAGAGGGGCCTAGATTGTCCAGGCGGACTATGTCACACACTGATTCACACACCATGGAGGATCATTCAGAGACTATTCCTGAGCCACCTCCTCCCATTCGTATTGACGATGGGGAACTTACTCCTACATACGATCCCTCACCTAACCTAGCCGAGTTTGGTCCCGTGATTTCCTAGATAGGATCTTTACATGATAGACCTACTCACCCTAGGGCAGATTCCTCATTAACACGCTACCGGTATGGAATACCGGAAGATGCCGAGACTCACTTTGACCCTCCTAGCACCAACTATGGTAGTTATGCTATGACTGGTTTTCCTATGCATGATTTGACATTTCATGTTGAATCCGATTTTGAACCTAGCACTATGCCTGGGGGAAATCCCATGCCTTACCTTGCGGAGAGGTTTGGGAGTACTAGTCACATTGCACCTTCCATCCCAATGGTGGAAGCTCCATCTTATATACCTCCTAGGCCTAGAGTTAGTGATCCGATAGGAATACCAGGTTCTAGACAAGTGACGATAGGCACTAGTACGTATCTTCTTACAAAGATTACTTCGTCCTCACTTCCGAGTTCTTCAAATGTAAACCCTCCACCTTACTCTCGTGGTCCTTTGAGTCGGCACGTAGCTACGAGTCAGATCCGTACTGCGGTTACTAGACCAGTTGTGTCTCAAGCCTACATACCACCCGTGGTTTCGGGAGGATATGTTCATGTTTCTAGAGGTCAGATTGCTACTTCCTCGACATATATCCCTACTTCCGGTATGTATATTCCTACTTACGGAATGTATGTCCCTACCTATGGAGTGTTTCATGGGACATCGCAAGCGGTGACCTATGGACCCTATTATGGGTCGTAGTATGGACAGGCTACTTCACCTTACGGAGGCGGGTATTCACAACTTGCTTATTCTCCTAACTATGGCTTTGTAGCTCCTACTAGTCAAGGTCCACCTCATTATGGTACTTCCACACCACCCTATACGGGTCATACAGGAGGAGGTCACTATGGCCAAGGTCATGGTGGTAATCAATCCTATATGAACCAGGGAGCGGTCCCTAGACCTCATCATCCTAGGCTCCCTTTCCTCGCGACACTCAATCTACCTGACTTATCGAGACTTACGAACGATCCTGTGGCTCATGACCCGGCTTGGCCGACTGTCCCTACCAAGCTTCCTTCGGACATACCTAAGTTCGAAGGAAAACTAGGAGAGGATCTGAGTGAACACGTTACGACATTCCACCTATGGTGCTCTTCCAATTCATTGCATCAGGACTCAGTTCGTTTGAGACTATTTCAACGCACCCTTATAGGGCCTGCGGCGAAATGGTATATAGAGTTACCTAGGGGTGCCTTTACTTTGTTCGACGACCTTGCGATGACTTTCCTTAATCACTTCCAGCTACCGGTACGCTATGATTTTGGTACTGAACTCTTGTCGACATTTCGGCAGGATAAAGCCACCCATATTTCTGATCATATTTAGGAGTGGCGTAGACGGAAGAGATTAATTAAATCCTTTATACCGCCGGAATTCCTCCTTGAGTGGTTCCTCAAATATTTATTGCCATATATCGCGAAGGATGTTTCCACATCCGGAGTGCAGAATGAGGAACAAGCCATCTTTAGGGCGCAGGAACTAGACTTGATCTATGCTCAGCCTGGTTTGTTATATGAGATTATACCTAATGCCCCTCATTCTAGTTTCGATCCCAAGGTCAAACCTGGACCACATGTCGATGGCATTGTGGGTAGTGCAAGTAAGAAACCTGCAGGCTCGGTTGTGAAACAAGTTTCTCAATTGTCAATCAACCAATCTGCCTCGGGACAAGCTACGGCTTCGTCTCAGCCTGCCCAAACGGCGAATGTACTTGCTATGCAATCGTCCGACCAGAAGGGTAACCAACAACCCGGACGGAATATAAAAAAGGGTAAAAACAATAATAATAAGGGTGGGAATAAGAATGAGAATGCCAATAATAATGACAAGAACAATAAAAATGCTTGGGGGGACAAGCAGAATAAACGTAAGGTTAAGTTTCCTTGCAAGCTTTGTAAGGATGATCACCTCACTTACTTGTGCCCTAGGATGGATGAAGCTTCGAAGTTCATAGCACAGGGCCTAGCTGTGTTAACGAACCCTTTACCGCATAACCAAAATATGAACTCGAAGTCCCATGATCAATCTAGTGATGAAGATCCAGCTGAAACTAGTGGTAGTGGGTGCATTAATATGGTCCGTGTTGCGAAAGTTGTGACGCGTGCGAAAGATTATTCTTCGTCACAACCCAACCCAGGAAAAGAACCTGATCCACCAGGAACTCCTTTGTGCATTGAGAAACTTGCGGATAAACCTGAAGCTGCACCTCGCATTCCTAAGGGGGTACTTAAGCGTTCGGGTCATAACCCAAATGCCCGAGCCGCCCAGAATTATTCAGTTGTCGAGGACTTGGGTCATACTCCTTGTGTGATGTCTGCATTGGAAGTGCTTCAGAGTTGTCCGTCGCAAAGGAAGGCTTTGCTTTCCGCTCTTGGTGTGAATGGTGATGATTCTTCCTCAGTGATCAAATTTGAAACCGCAGGACATCAGCCTCACTTGCCCTACTATGTGTCCCTTTTGGTGCATGTAGAATGTCTTAATATGATCGTCAAGCGTACTGTGATTGATGAGGGCGTTGCTGCTTCTGTGTTGTCTTTGTCTTGTTGGAAGGGTCTTGGTTCTCCTGAGTTGTCAAAGTCTACGACCATGTTAACTGCTTTTGATGGGAGGTCGTTTAGGCCACACGAGATCCTTCCTTCCCTTAAAGTCCATTTGGGAGGGAAGACCGTTGTGATAGAGGTTGAGGTGGTTGATGCACCCCTTGACTACAACCTCTTACTGGGAAGGAACTGGATGTATAGTATGCAAGCCGTTGCGTCTTCCGTATTTCGCGTTGTATGCTTTCCTCATAATGGGAAGATTATGACAATTGACCAGATGACATTCAAGAATCCGCTTGTCAGTGCATCTTCGGAAGCTTCGGTTCTGAAAGTTGAACATTCCCAACCGACAACTGGGAGTGTGGGTGTAGGTATGTACCCATCCCTCATGGGAACCTTTAGTTGTCCTGCACCCGTCCTCATGATAGGAGCTCGTTTCGATGGTGCTTCCACGTCTACGAGATCGGTGCCTTTTCGCACAAATCATATGGAAGATCCTTGGATTCTTCCTTCACCGAGTCCTTCGAGTGAGACCATTGAGACGAGTGTGCCATTGCCTGCAGTCATGATAGCTTACCAAGCTAATCTTCAGTCTGCTGCAGAGCCTTGTTCTTCCTCTTCCCAGACAGAGGAGGAAGACCCCTATGTGCTGCCGGCATGGGCAGTACAGTATTCTCATGCCCACGACTGCCTTGATACGGTTTTCCCTTCAGATGAAGCGATCATCGAGGCCATGTCGGGAGTTGAGCCACCATGGGAGGAACTCCACCATAGATCATATTTCCTTCCAGAGCTTGACCTTTTGGAGCATGAGGATTACAGGGAGATTCTTAGACAGAAAGTTGGTAGACCCATGATTCCATTAAGCTCTCCTGGTTAGATGGATGATGGAAACATGGCAAACATATCGTCAACTATGCCTATCAACATTTCTCGCAATCCTGGTACGATTGAGAATGTGTACATTGGGGCGGATTGTTCCCAAGATGAGATTCGTGAGTATACCGAGTTGTTTAAGGAGTTCCGTGATGTTTTTTCTTGGTCTTATGATGAGATGCTAGGAATTGACCCTCGGATTGTCGAACATGAAATTAAGACTTACCCTAACGTGAAGCCTGTTCGATAGCGTTTACACGTGGTAAATCCTAGGAAAGCACCCGCCATAAAGGCAGAGATAGAGAAACTATTGAAAGTTGGTTTTATCTATCCCGTTCCCTTGATGGAGTGGGTTTCAAACCCCGTTCCAGTGGATAAGAAGTAGGGAGCGATCTGTATATGCACTGATTTCCGTGATTTAAATCGTGCCTGTCCTAAGGATAAATTCCCCACACCGTTTATAGATCAGATTTTGGATGAGTGTGCGGGTAGTGAGGTGTTCTCCTTCATGGACGGTTTTTCCAGATATAATCATATTCAAATTAAACCTGAGGACCAACATGAGACCGCATTCATTTGTCCTTGGGGAACATTTGTGTATCGGAAAATGCCTTTCGGCCTTAAAAACGCCGGAGCTAGCTTCCAACGGGCGATGACCTTGATTTTCCATGATCTCAAGTCCATTATTGAAGTATTTTTGGATGACCTCGCTGCTCATTATCGTATGGGGATGCGTCATTCTTATCACTTGAGATTAGTGTTCAAAAGATGCCAGCATTATGCTGTTAGATTGAACCCTCATAAGTGCATCTTTTGCGTGAAATCAGGTCGTCTGTTAGGATTTATCATTTCGAAAGAGGGTATAAGAGTCAACCCCTTGAAGGTGGAGGCAATACTTCAATTGTCTCCCTCGCAAAATATTCGTCATCTTCAGTGCTTGCAAGGCATGACAAACTTCCTACGAATATTTGTTGTCAATTTCGCCAATTTGACTAGAGGTTTCATGCGTCTTCTGAAGAAGGATACTCCCTTTGAATGGGATGAGCGAGCCCAGGAGTCCTTCGATGCACTTAAGAGAGCCCTAGCATCAGCCTCGGTGATTAGTCCTCTGGATTATAGCCATGATTTCCTATTATATGTGGCCACGTCTTTAGAGACGATTGGGATGGTTTTGGTTCAAGAGGATGAGGAGCTCCACGAGCACGTTATATATTATTTGAGCTGAAACTTGATTGACGCAGAGATTCAGTATTCTCATGTAGAGAAGCTTGCCTTAGCCACCGTTCATGCAGTGCAGCGTTTGAGACATTACATTCTCCTTCGCCAGACCTTGGTAGTTTCCCATGTCAATCCATTTCAGTTCGCCCTCACACGAAGGATGATTGGGGGAAAATATAATAAATGGATTGTCATCCTGCAAGAGTTTGATCTTGAGTTTGTTTCAGCAAAATTGAAGAAATATTTAATCTTTACAGAGCTCATATCGGATTTTCCAAGTGAGGCTGAGGAGTCGGTATGTGAAGATACGTTCGTAGATGAGCATATTTTCTTAATCTCAACGGCTGACCCATGGTACGGAGATATCATAGTATATTTGCAAACGCAGAGGACCCCTACTCACCTCTCGCGGGATGAGCGACGTCGATTATGTCACGTTTCCAAGAACTACCTCATAGTGGACAATAATTTGTACC
This sequence comes from Pseudotsuga menziesii, assembly GCA_001517045.1. Classification (NCBI taxonomy): domain Eukaryota; kingdom Viridiplantae; phylum Streptophyta; class Pinopsida; order Pinales; family Pinaceae; genus Pseudotsuga; species Pseudotsuga menziesii. Next base: position 201,354 of record LPNX010101398.1, on the reverse strand, counting down.
ACCGTGGAGTAGATTCCCTTTTACGACGTTGTTTAACTCACGATGAGGCTGAGGTAGTGCTTAATGATTGCCATGGAGGGGCGTGTGGTGGTCATTTATCTGGGCTTGCTACAGCTCAAAAGGTTTTGAGAGCAGGATATTTCTGGCCGTCGATCTTCAAGGATTGTATTGAAGCGGTCAAGAGGTGCCACCCTTGCCAGGTGTTCGCACGTAACATGCGCTCAAAGCCTAACCCATTACACCCTATTATCACCGCCAGTCCCTTCAGCAAGTGGGGGCTAGATTTTATGGATTGCAACCCAGCTTCGGCTGGGGGGCACCATCATATCATTGTGGATGTCGATTACTTCATGAAATGGGCTGAGGCAATGCCTACAGTAAAATCCGACGGTGAGACAGCCGCCCACTTCGTATTCAACCAAATCATCTCTAGGTTCGGGATTCTGAGAGAGCTTGTCACTGACCATGGCTCGCACTTTCAGAATCGTATGATGGAAGAGTTGGCCTCCAAGTTAGGATATAAGCAAGAGCACTCCTCTTCTTACTATCCTCAAGTGAATGGACAGGTTGAAGCAGTGAATAAATCACTTAAGTCAATTCTCCAACGAACCATCGCACAAAGCAAGACGAATTGGCATATTATGTTGTACCCTGCTTTGTGGGCATATCGAACTGTGGTAAAGACTGCCATTGGTTTTTCTCCATATCAGCTTGTTCATGGAGTGGAGTCAATTTTTCCGGTTGAATGCGAGATTCCTTCGTTGAAGTTAGCCATAGAACTCTTACCAGACACTTCACCTTTGGAGGAGCGTTTGGTTCACCTTGAGCAACTCGATGAGTAGCGTAGAGATGCCTTGGTGACTCTAGAGGTTAATAAGTGTCGCGTAAAGGCCCAATACGATAATTCTGTCCGTCTGAGAGTGTTTAGTGAGGGAGACTTGGTCCTTTTGTGGGATCAATCGAAAGAACCCTTGGGGGCAGGGAAGTTCAATCCTATGTGGCATGGTCCTTACGTAGTCAAGCGTGTATTAGAGAAGGGTGCCTACGAGTTAGTGGATTACGAAGGGACAGCGTTGGCGGAGCCTAGAAATGGGCTCTATCTTAAAAATACTATGCATGATATTTAGCCAAGGTTGTTTGTTGTATATTATTGTACAACTTTTTTGCATAGTTAGGTCTTGTTTATCGTGATCGGGTTTGTGATTAGTTTCCATTTCTTGTGGCAGATGTCAATGGAATCTTCCACCTACATAGGATTCGTGGATGGTGCAAGCCATCACACTCAACACTCAGCCTCAACTACTTGGGTGATTTATACTCCTATGGGTCATGTACTCTCTTTAGGAGGTGTATTTCTATGGCCATATTCCAACAATGTTGCTGAATATAGTGCCGTTATTGAGCTTTTGCAGGATGCCATTTCACATGGTGTTCTCTCTCTTGAGGTACGTCTTGATTCAGAGTTAGTAGTGTCACAGCTAAATGGTTTGTACCATGTTAGATATCCGATGTTATTGAGGAGATTCTTACGTGTGAGATTTCTAGAACGGCAGTTTGAGAACATAACATATATACACATTCCAAGAAATTTTAATCAAATTGCTGACTCATATGCTAATTATGTGTTAGATTGGCATTTGTTTCATTCATCATAAATTAATCATAAACACATTTTTACACTTGTAAATAAATAAACCGATCACCATAAAACTTTTTTATATACATCAAAATGTGGTAATACATAGTGTCATAATACAAAATTGGGGCTTTGAAAGCCACCATCATATACACGGTAGTACAAAATAGATACACTCCCAGGTGTCTAGTCCTGTGGAGGTGGATGAGGGTTGTGATCATGATATGTCACCACGGATCTAGCTAGCCACCGAAATAAACGCACCCATGCGCGTGGTACACCCACCACCTGTCTCTGCATAGCCTCAGGCAAGTCCTCAACTTGTGCCATGGGAATCCTATGAGTCAGTTGCACAAAGTTGGTATGGATGCTTTGGAGCATCCGCTCCGCATCCACACCGGTGATATCGTCTCCTCTTCCCCTCCGTCTATGATGTGGGAATCCCTCTGGTCGCCGTGGTCCCACATCTGCACATGAATGGTAGATGTCACTATGTATCGTCACCCAAAACCATGTCTTTTTGATTCCATTAATCAAGAAAACACAAAAAATTAAATAATCCAAAAAAAAAAAAGAGTAAGGGTTGAGATTCGTTACCTATGTCTCCATATGCTGATCCTGGTGGTAATGGCATGTCTGGGTCTCCCCGAAAGTCTATCCCTGCATAAGGGTAGTCCTCTATGGCAACAATCTGTCATCGCCACCATGGAAAAAAGTATACTGGATAAGGGTTGGCCACCCTACCACCCCCCAGTCTGTGCATCGCGTCTGCCCAACGTCGTTGGGCCGGATCTCAAACCCCGTGGAGAGGAACATCCACTCTAGGGCTCAATCCTAGAACACACTCGAAGAAAAACGTGCTCAAGATGCTGCTGAACCTGAAGTTCCATATCCTACCTGCCTTGCACTCACTGAGCTGATGTTTCATGTTGCTCAGTAGGGAAGTGCTCCAGTCATAGATGGTCGGTGTCATGCACTCCACTGCATAGAACATCAGTGGCCGAGAGGCCTGATGGAGTGATGCTAAGCCTGCTATCCTACCCAGCGTCAGTATTATGGCCTTTAGGCCCAATACCTGTATAGCATTGGTAGGGACTTGGCTCCCCACCTTCTCTGTCTCTGGGTAGCAGTACACTGCTATGCACTCATTGATAGTCAGCCCATGACCTGGCCCTCCTCGGGCACGAAGGTTCACCATCTCACCTCGTTTGGATAGACCTGTGATAAAGTAGATATCCTCCACCTCAATGGTGAGGGACATGCCGTCTAGCCGGAAGGACTCTGAGTCTGGATCCCAATAGTCTACCAGCATCTGTAGTAGCCTTGGTTTGGCCCTCAAGCCACCTAGGCACCAAAACTTGTAGAGTCCACATCTTCGTAGAGCTTCTTGAGCCATTCTGTCAGCCCTTACTGCTTCCTCTACATCACCATGCTCGCGTTCTCGCCACTCTAGCACCATCCTGCATGAGAAGTTGACAAAAATTTCCATTAGATTTATATAAATACTTATGTGCGGCGTCATACGCGGCTGTTTTGAAAACAACCGCGTATGTACACGGTTTCTATTCCCTTTTCTGCGTATAGCCAGCCCTATATGCAGAAAAAGCCTCGATACCCGTGTGGGCCGCAGCGCTCATGCAAGATTGGCCTTTAAAAATTCATTTGACCATGAAAACTTGTAAAAATTGTATTGAAATGCAAGCAGAGAACATGAGTAAATACCTGGAAGAATCGGTTGTGAATTCCGCCGGCTGGATCTCCTGGAATTTGCAGTTGAATATCAGAGCTCAAATGGGTAAAACTTTCAAATGGTTTATATTTTTTACTATTTATAGAAAATTTTTCAAATATTTGAAAATTTTTACCCCCTTTCCTATAGTTTTGACCGTTTCTAACCATTTTGGACCGTTTCTGACCTCATCTGTGATGTAGAAGACCGTTTTTAGCGTTGTTTCAGCCTTTGGATTGACCTGTTCGTACTGATCTCAGGTATAACATCTATACTGGCATATAGGTTAGGTTCACCACCGCTTGCATTTTGCATGACCTTATGACCATGTCACTATATCCTTAGGTACGAACCCACTCTATTATGTCACGGAACCTTCTTGCTGCTATAGAAGTGGCATGATATGAGTGGTAGAGACTCACCTTACATGGGTACCCTAGTTAGCGCCTTATTTGCATTTGGTTCCCATGCCGATGTTTCCCCTTTTAGGGTGTGGGAGTCCGTTGTATAGTATTGCCATGACATTTAGCAAGAGCCTCATACTCCTCTTGATCTTATGCTGGCCTGTTTCCCCCTGGACTCCCCTTGTATCAAGTTGTGGATGCATTATCATGAGCTTTTCCTGTCTTATTGAGCTTTATGCCGGCTCCCCTGACATTGTGTTTTAGCCATATAGCCCGAGCTTGTCTCATGTCTAGCCATGCAAAGCCTTTCTTTATATCTTTCGCAGCTTGATTCCCTTTTTACCAGGAGGGGATTTTCCCCCGAGTGTCGATATCCTACACATGTATCCTTGCATTGAGCATAAGTATGTTCCACTGCTTGGAACTAGTTTGTTTTCCCTTATGACACTCGTCTCCTCCTAGTTTGTAACTATAAAGCTAGTTTATTCTTTTTTCAAGCTTTTCAAATAACTGAAAAAGACCAAAAAAAATCAAAAAACCAAAAAGCCGGACAAGAAAAGATATTATCTTTGGCAGCTGTCGAGTCGTGTCGCCTTCGAACAGAGCACTATATATCACATCCATTGGTTGGGTTATAGTTTGACTTTAGGAGCTGCACTCGTTTATCTGAGTTTTATCTCCACCGACTAGTTAAGCTTCCAGTCCCTATGGAGCCTCTATTGATGCCTCCTGCGTCATAGAGATGTCCCAGTTTGTATATCGAGTCTATGCTACCTTCATTCAGTCACCATACGCCGTTATGCTCTTGTTCGAAGGAAGTTGAAACCCGAGTCGGCCATTCCTCAGTTATCTTGACTTTGCATGTCGGCCATTCCCGATACAGTTATTGGTTCGTGCACCTTATGATCGAGTTCTTCCATATTATACAGCCTTGCTAAGTACCTCGTGTTGGATGATGGGGGATGCCCTAATGCCCTCCTTCCAGCGGATTTCATCCCATCGACTTCAGATCATTTATTCTGGGATTGGAGTCTAGAGTCATTTTGAGTGCCTTGAGATTTGCAGTCATCAGTGGCAGGTTCTCTCGCCATCGACAGTTTTGGGAATACATCAATGTCCCCTGATCGATGGATTCTCTCAAGTGTTTGACCTCAACACATTTATTCACACTTGTTAGTTTGCACTCTAGTACCTTGATTCCCATTTTCATTATTGGTGGGTGATCTCGCGTCTGTTAACGGTATACATCAATGACCGGTAATCAGACGATGGACTAATGTGTTCGACCTCGACACCTCTATTCGCATAGTAGGACATGTACTCGTAGTGGTTTGTGTAGAAGACCTTCCAAATTGGTGGCATCCACTATATGCTACCTCCTTGATCGTGCTTGTGTTCATGAGATGTCAGCTCTCGTGACTTGTTCCAGTGTATGTCAGATATTTCCAGCCACTATGGAGATCTTGATCTGTTATATATCTTCAGCCTATGTGGAGATCATGGTCCTTTGTATATCTTCATCATGGAGATTCTGATCTATGTATATTGTACGTGGCGATGACCACATATGTGTTATCATGTTTCATGCCTATTCATGGCCATTGTACTCTTATGTATCCGGGACTGCTATATGTATTTGTAGTTATATGCAGAGTTTTATTATGGTATTATGCTGATTGGGTGGCTGGTCTTCCATGTGGGTACCTTCATCACTTCACTTCTTGGATGGACTTATAATGTATTTCGGCCATCGTATAACCCCTCTGATCTCATACATTAGGGGGCATCTGTTATAGCGGATTTCACCACACTAGGTGAATCACACATTGTATGGCCTTCCCCTGTCCCGCTGCAGACTCATTAGCCCCTATGGACCATTTGTTGTCTTTTGATGTATCATTGACCATCCCTAAAAACATTAGAAAAATGATATATGCGGCCTTTTCCCCGATAACCGCGTACATACGCGGGTATTCCCTCTATAGTCGCGTACATCGGGACGTGTGCATAATCCAAAACTGTTGGAGCATTCCTTGACTTGGATCCGACTCATATGACTCCTGGCCTTCCATATGCCTTGAGATCGCACGGATTCGACCTTTCAGTATCCATTTGAAAAGCTATATAAGGAACCCATTGAGACATTGAAAGCATAAGAGAGAATTGAGATTATCGAAACTATAGTCCATTGTTGCCAGAACTATACTTGTGTCTGCATCCCTTTGTCCCTTGGAGCACTGTTGTGTTCTTCCCAAGCTTTCCCTTTGTTAGTGAGCTTGCTATCGGAGTGATGGAGGATTGAGGTGATGGAGGCCCAAGTGGGGGATTCAGTTTCTCCGGTTCGCAGACGTGCCGTCAAAGGTTGTCACTTGTAATCTCTGATTCATATTAATAGAAATATCTTTTCCTGTCTAGTAATGTGTATTTGAATGAATATTGTATCCATTGGAATATGTCAAATGCTTATACATTGTTGATTATATATGCTAGAATAGATCTAACACCATGAAATATAGTATGCTTGTATTGTTTACTTGTTGTTAAGGACGTGCTATAACAATTCAAGCTGAAGATCGGAAAGCTCAACGGGGATCTACTTCAACCTTCCGGAATAAGGTACAAGGTTCGATCCTTTAGTGTTAGATGTTTTTATTTCTATTGCATATTGGGAAATATTGATTTCTGGAGTCTAGCTGTCTGTTGTGGTACCCCAAGCCATAGGAATTTCTCTCCGTAACAATGAGTTCGAATATCTTGACTCTTGGCCTTCCAAATGCCTTGAGAATGCTCGGATTCGACCCTCCATTACCCTTTTGGAGTGCTATATAAGGATCCCATTGGATACATTGAAGAGAAGGAATTGAAGAGCAAAGAAACTATAGTCCAATGTTGCCTCAAGTTACTTATACTTGAGTCTACATCCCTTTGTCCCTTTGGATCACTTTGTGTTCTTCCCAAGCTTTCCTTTTATTAGTGAGCTTGACATCGAGAGATGGAGGATTGAGGTGGTGGAGGCTTAGGTGGAGGACTCGGTTTCTCCGGTTCGTAGATGTGTCGACAGAGGTTGCCACTCTTGTAATCTCTTATTTTATTAATAGAAATATCTTTTCCTATCCAATTAATGTGCATTTGAATATGAATATTGTATCCATGGAGGTATTTAATTACTTATAAATTATTGAATATATATGCTAGAGTAGGTCTAACACTTTATTATAGAGAATGCTTTCCTTGTTTGCTGTTGTTGAGAGCGAATTGCTAAAGCAAGTGTGAATTGGAAAATCTAAATGGGGATCTACTTCAACCGTTCGGAACAAGGTACGACTCGGATCCCTTAGCGTTAGATGTTTTATATTGGATATTGGTTCCACTTGGACTAATGGGGCCACATGTAACAATCAATAGAGTGTGGCGAACAATGCTATATGTGAACTGCCACTTGTTGCATTTGCATGCATCAGTTTGGGCACCTCCTAGACCAATACCTACATTTTAGGAGCCACTTGGAGTCCCGGAACCAACCTAATTCAGTTAGTTGGAGTTAGTACTAGTCAGTCTTAGTTAGCCCCCAATTACTTTCAATTAGTTCACAATCAATTAGATAGCACAAGCTTTACATGGCTAATGCATGGCTGCATGTGGAGTAGGCACCTTTTCCCACCTACCACACTCAGTTGCACTGAGTTAACTAGCTGTCATTGATTGATTGAGTTGTTGGACATATTGGAGTTGATTTATTGGACTCCGATATTTATTGAGTCACCATGAGTTAGATGGTCAGTTAGATACAGTCACATCCAGTGGATATATTCGAATCCATCCCTAATTGATTCAAATTCTTTTCCTATGTAAACTATTGTAACACCGAATATTATTATTGTGAATGATACTGTAAATTCCTAAGAAATACTTGTTTGTTTCCTGTGTGGTTTGTTTTGTTGAGTTTGTATCTTCATTCTCCATTTGTTGCAAACATTATCAGAACTATCTGCTGGAATATCTAAATGTAATTCAAATTCTAATAAGTCAATTTTCAACAAATTTCCCAAAACAATCTAAAACCTCATTTTGGCAGACCTGTAAGTTTTTCTTCAATCACGTTTTAGGGGAACTGAGACCATGTTCAGATGCACACATCAACAAGATAAAACCTGATGGTCTCATATAAATTTTATCAGTTTCCTACAAAATATGAGTTCATTTTATAGAGGCCAGTTAGGCAGATTGACCATAACTGAAACAGTGCAAATTATGCAAGAAATCACTTTTTGTAATCTAATAACTTCACCTTCAGAGTATTTCTTAACAAACCAATAATATGGTTAGATGTACAAGACAACAATCTATATTTCTATATCCTAAGAATCCTTTATTTCATCAAATACAGAATATGACACGTATTTTATAGAGGCCCCTTGGGAAGATTAAGAAGGATTTATATTTTGTCAAAATTTCAGAGTTTCAACGAGTTGCTATACTTTTACAGATTGGTGTCAAATTGTAACAATGATTTCATGAGAGGACTAGAACACCATCATATGACTTTGCAACCTCATCACACATGCCACATGCCATGCCATCACTTTATTTTTTATTAATTTTTCATTAATGAACTCTGATTTTCCTATACTTAGTCAATTTTTAGAGTTTCAACAAGTTGCCATACTTTTAAAGAATGGTGTCAAATTGTAAAAATGATGGCATGGTAGCACTCGAACATCATCACATAACTTTGCAACCTCATCACACATGTCACATAATCATACATGTCATGTTATTTCCTTTGTCATTAATGGACTCCTTTGACATCAATGGCAACCACACTCAACATTCTCCCCCTTTGGCATTGATGACAACAACTCTTTAATTTTCTCCCTCTTTGACATTGATGAAAAAGGTATGTTTGTGACATCTCCCCCTATTAATCATTTCTCCCCCCTAACATAATGCATTTTTTTTATATCTATTGTAGGGATATACTCCCAACTTTTGTCTAAGATGCTCAAATGCTTCTTTGGGTAGTGGGTTAGTGAAGATATCGGCTATTTGTTCCCTTGTATGAACCTATTCTAGTTTCACCACCTTCTATGATACTTGATCCCTCAAAAATTGATATTTTGTAGGGATTTGCTTTGTCTTGGAGTTCATAACAAGGTTTTATATATGCTTATGGAACTGGTATTGTCACAATTTATCACTATTGGATGCTCATACTTTACAAGTAAGTCATCCAATGTATGTTTCATCCAAATGACTTCAATGGAACATGATGCAACAACAATGTATTCATCTTATACTATAGATAGTGCAATGGAGGTTTGTTTCTTTCTTAGCCATGATACAAAACAGTCTCCCAAGGAGAATGTTTCTCCACTGGTACGTTTTCGGTCATCAACACTTCTTTCCCAATCTGCATCAGTATATTATTTTAAAGTGAAGTCTTAAACTTCTTGGGTACCATAAACCATACTCTATAGTACCTTTCAAATATCTGAGAATTCCTTTTACTATTGTCACATGTGTTTCTTTGGGGGTTGATTGGAATATAGTAACCAATCCTATAGATTGCATTACATCCTATCTTTTAGCATTCACATATAGGAAGCTTCATATCATAGATCTATACATGGTATGATCTACTTCCAAATACTCATTATCCTTGCTTAACTTACAACTAGTGACCATAGGAGTACTAACAGGTTTGGAGTCTTCCATCTTAAACTTATTAAGCATGTCTTTAATGTACTTGGTTTGAGAAATGAAGATCCCTTTGTTCGATTGCGAAACTTGTAATCCAAAGAAGAATGCAAATTCACCCAACAAAGACATTTAAAATTATTTCTTCATATCTGAGGCAAATTTTACAATCATGATTTGTAGATCACTTCCAACTATGATATCATCTAGATAGACAACAACAATGTCCCTATTCTTATTTTCAAACTTTATGTAGATATTACTATCAGTGGTCGTTCTTCTATATCCTTGTTGCTTCAAGTAGTTTTCAAGTCTTGAGAACCATTCCCTTGGTATTGTTTGAGGCCATAGAGTTCCTTTTGCAGCTTTTAAACATAATCTCAGTTTTCTACTGAGAGAAAACCGTCAGGTTGTTCAACATAGACTTCTTCTTCAAGATTTCCATTCAGAATTGTATATTTAACATCTGGATGATATACTTCGAAGTTTTTGTAGCATGCAAAAGCCATGGACATCCTTATTTCTTCAATTATTACTACAGGGGAAAAATTTTCTTCAAAGTCAATACCTTCCAATTGAGCATATCCCTTGCATACCAGTCTAGCATTGTTTCTCATTACTTCACCATCTTCATTTAACTTGTCCTTGAAGATCTATTTGGTCCCACTAACATTCTTTCCTTCAGGCCTCAGGACAAGTTCCCAAGTTTGGTTCTTATCAATTTGATCTAATTCTTCATTTATGGCCTGGATCGAATTATCATGTTTGCTGGTTTATGTGAGGTTCTTAGGTTCCACCATTGATAGTAAGGCTTGTTCATTAAACATTAGTTTCCTTCTTGTACCGAGTCCAACATCTTTTTCACCTATGATTTGTTTTTTAGGATGATTCTTTTGTATCCTTCTAGATGGAGCTCTTGTATCAGGTCTTGGACAGTCCTCATCTTCACTTTCTTCTCTTTTCTCTTCCTCTTCTTCTTCTTCTTCTTCATCATGAACATTTTCATTATTTTGCGAGACTTCTTGTTCTTCTTCATCATTTGTCACTTCTACTCTTCTTCTTGTATTTTAAGGAATATAGCTTTTAGATTTTTCAGTTACTTTTACCAAATGATATTAATTATATTCAAATAATAATTGCAATTTTATGATATTAACTCCCCCTGAGTATATGATCCCTTCTAATGCTAATTTTAGGGTTCTCTTCTAGGTCATGAGAGATTTTGAAAAAGACATTTTTTTTAGTTCCACCATCATCATTATATTCTTCTTCATTATCTCCATTGGTGTATTCATTTACATCTTCATCTTTCTTTCCATCATAATGGATGACATTCTTATCTACAACACTATCGTGTTTGGAAACTTCATTGATGCTTGGAATCTTTATTTCCTCAAAATATTTGTAATCTAACTTTCTTCTCCACATTGTTCCATGAGGTACACTACTCATGGATATTCTATTTCTTTGTCTTTTCAAACCTTGATATTTTCTCTTGATTTTGCAATCAACAGCCATGTGACCAAACTTGTGACAACAATGACAATATCCATAGAATGTTCCTTTATATTTGGGGAATCTTTGATCTTTATGCTTGACAAATTCTTTATTCTTCCGTCCCTTCTTTTGTTTCTGAACCTCTAATGTATCCTTCTTTTATGTAGGACATATCATCTTACATTCTCCATCCATATGTCCAAAATTATTACAAGAGTAGCAATGCTAGATAAATATTTGCATATAGATGCTTGTCATTGGTCTTATAGGCATCATATTAGTTATATCTTCATTATGAGAGGAGGAAGCATATTTCTGACTATCCTTCTTTCCAATTGGATACATGATTGCATCAACATAACTCTTATTGTTATATCCTATTTCGGATTTATCACTTGATGGTATTTGGCCACTTAGGATGTCATCTAGAATCTTCAAGTTGTTCTCAAACTTTGAATTAATAGATTCTTCATCAACTATATTTTTAAGCTGAATAATATTTGCCTCAATTCTTTCAGATTCTTTTGTCTTAGTACTTTCTTTTAACTTCTCTTTGATGGCATGTCGATCTTTTAGCCTCTTTACTTCTCCCTTGAAGTTAGAAACTTCTTGCTTTAAGCTCTCGACCTATTTCATGCCACAATTGGGAATACCACAAACACTTTCTATAATTGCAAAATTATATTTACAATTGTTTTTGCAAGCTACAACTTGTTTGAGACACCAATCCCCATGTTTTTCAGCTACAACTGAAGGATGCTACAACACCCTATTTTCTAGCCACTGCTGGAAGGAGGATACAACCCCATTGTAGGCTTGCAGCCTTCCCTAGCACCACCCTACCACCCTATTCTAATTTTATAAGTCTTCCATATCTTCTTCAAATCATGTCACTGGTTTTTCTTCATTGCTTGGTCTTTGTCTTTTCTTATTGCTACATTGATCTTGATTGCTGCGACATATTTCTTCCACTTCGAAATTTTGTTTAAATACTTCTTTCATCATGTATTTGAACCATTGTGTCTTTTCATCATCATTCCCATTCATTAAAACATTTTCACCAATGCATCTCTTCATTATGGAAATGTGCCTTTTCATGAACTAGTGCAAAATAACCTGGAACCCTGTTTTGGTAGACCTATAACTTTGTATTCAAGCACCTTTAAGGAGAAATAATACCATGGTCAGATGCACACATCAACAAGATACAACATGATGGTCTAATATTATTTTTATCAATTTTCTACAAAATATGGAAGGCATTTAACTAGTGAAACTTAGACCAATTTTTCAATACTTGGTCAATTTTTAGCAAATTTCCCAAAACAGTCTAAAATGACATTTTGGAAGACCTATAACTTTTTATTCAAACATGTTTTAGGGGAACTGAGACCATGGTCATATGCACACATCAAAAATATAAAAAATTATGGTCTCATATAATTTTTTTAAGTATCCTATGAAATATGGAGGGAGCTTTATTGAGGCCACTTTGGCAGATTTACCAAAACTGAAACAGTGCAAATCATGCCAGAAAGCACTTTTGGAGAGATACTATACCAATACCTCCTAATTGGAACATGCCATTTTCAAGCCATTGAACCACCATCCTTGGTAGATGGTACTTCACCATCAACTTGATCTCTTTTATGACACTCTAGTGGTAATGCGTTTGTTCAAAATGTAATGTTAAAGGAGAACCCTTAATATGTCACACTACCCATTTTATTAATGACCAAATACCCAATGTTTCTAGTCTAATACTTCCAAATATGGTAAAAATCCAATAGGTGATATATAAAAATCATGTATGAACACTTCTATATGATCCTTTTTTGAAAAATTGGAAGCCAAAACAATTATGTTTCATCCTAAATGTAAAAGACCTATATCATTTAGTTGCATCAAAGAGTTTTAGTGAGTGAAAGTATGATAGCAATACCACCCAAAACATCTCTATGAGGAGATACAAAAAGTTGTATGAGTTGAGAGAAAAAATTACAAATATACACCAAGGTTGTTTTAATTATTAGAGGGTAGCAATGACTTCTCCCTTTCTATCAATCTACAAAGAAAATACTAAACTAGTTACAACCAATATTTGTATGGCACTTGGTCTTGTTCTCTACATGTGCTCAATGTTAGGACCAAATTCTCCTTTTATGGTAATAATTATATGATTTCCAAGTCTAAAATAGATGCTACATATATTGGGTTGTTTATCTTTTCACATGTATTCCTTCCTCTCAAATATCCAGTATCGTTTTTGTTGTTTTGTGGTCCTCTTTGTTGTCAGTCCAATTACTTGAATATTGTTAAATACAAACATAGTATTTCCATGTATAATATGTGTAGGAATGGTTATGCTTCTAGAAAATTTAACAAGAAGATCTTGTTATATAAGAAGATCCTAGTATATATCGATGGTCATTCTTCCACTGATGGGAACATGTAGGGTTCGTAAATAGTTGTAGTTATTCATTATTTAATGTAAATTGTTGGATTGGGGAACACTCCAATGACAAGGATTTTTTTATGAAAAGGAAAGAATCCAAATCTATTATTATGCATGTAAATATTTTGTCTCTTATTTATGATTTGTTAATAAACTATAACTTTCATTGACCACCAACTTATCTTCAAAGATTACTTACATTGAGACTACCTTTAGATATCCCCTTGGGGCATAAGAAAAAAATCATTGAGAAATTGTATATTTTTTAATTTAAATGGAATTAGTGTAAAGTGGTTTTTTGCATGTGTACCATTGCAAATGATTTACACAATTCAAATAATTTTTTGGTATAATGTTTGAACATACTAAATTCATTGTGTTTACTAGTATCATTGATGTAATATTCAATATTTTTGCAATTAGAATTTTGTTAATGAGAAACTTGTCTACCATTTTCCATTGCACCCCATTATGTTGTACAATCAAGAGAAGAATACTAAACAAGCACATATTAGAGATAAAGCATACCATGGATGGTTGAATCAACCATGCATTCAATTCATAATGTCTATAGTAATGTTGGTTCTTCAGATGTTGGAAATGAAGGTAATGAAACAGAGGTTGGTATGGATGATTCTTATGGGATATGGGTTCTATGGAGGAAAATTTGTTACAAGTATTCCAACAATATGAGCAAGGGGGGGATGCTCATATCACTTATATATTTTTTCAAGGCCTAAAATATACTTCCACCACCCCTCCCTTTGGACATGGGTCAAATTTTGTCCAACTAGGAATAACAATGTTATTCTACAAATTGAAAGCAATGTATGTACATGTTAGATACACGTGTCTCAATTATTTTGAGGTAACTAAGCCTTAATTCCCCTATATTTTGAGAAATCTTTTCGCACAATCAACATTAAATGGTTGATTTATGCATGCTTGAAGATATGTACATTTCAAGTGCCCACTAATTGTAGGTTACTTAAAGATAAAGTACTTATGAGTGATAATATATTTCTCAGTGGTTGAAGAGGGAAAGAAAATATTGAAAAGTTGGGTGTTGAGTACATATTATATCATATTCTATATAGAGGAAAATATGCAAACAAAGTGATATGTCTAGAATGTGGGTATGGAAAGTACAATTAATTAAAAAATAGGGGTAAACCACATATTTATAGCATAGTTTTGTCATAATTGTCCCAAAGATTCTTTAGATGGTTTGATCTTATCCATTTTCCCATTTTTTTCAAACACCCATGCTTCCTTATGATCTGTGAACAACATACTATACGAAAATACTCTTAAAAACCAAGTTTTCCAAGCTTTACACACCCTACTACACTACTAGACTGTGTATATGCAACCCTCCTTTGTCTAGATCATGTGCACATTTGCTTAAGAGTAAAAAATAAAAATACGTTACTTTATGGGAAATATTTTAGTTTTGACCATTCCCACTTGTCCCTATCCAGTAAGTAACTGTCTCTAACTTCCCTAAATTCCTCCCTATTAGTACACAAGAGGCATAGGTGAAGAAGGAATCATTGAATACTAGAGATTATGCCCTCACATTGTTTAATTGAAACCATGATATAAATCCCCTTTTATCCCAATATGCAAAACCCCCCTTTCCCATATTTGGAACACATTCTTTCCGGTCATGCTTGAGAGCCATCATTATGTTAGAAAAAAATAGGTATTCTCTTAAACATATTTCCCAAGAAAGAAACTGGATTGGATGTTGAGTGTGTGAAGACTCGGGTGGAAGAAAACATATTTTAGTTTTAGAATGGTGCCTTAGTAAGGACCAATTTGTATCTTTACATTTTATATCTTGTTGTCATTAATATATAAAATATCTCTATTTTCCACCCATTTCAAGTGTTTAATTATAGTTTTAATCATTGAAATTTGGATGTGTCATTCTATAATTTTATTTGTATTTTCAATTTTTGCAACAACGATTTCTCCCTATTAAATCTTTGCTTACTTTCATGTTTTCTCTTGTATATTTGGGAGAAATATTAGAGCATTTACAATAGAAGGGATTCTTCATCAAATGTTTCAATCAAGGTGAGTTAGTTTTTAATCTACTTGTTCATTCAAAATTTGTTTGTAAATATTGTGAGTCTGCCTTTTGCATGAATGTTTGAGTTTTCTTTTATGTGCATCAATATTTGTTGATCCTTCCCAAAGGTCATTACAATTGTTAATGTACCCGGAACATAAATGGTGACTCCACTAGGGAAGTTTTCCATTTTTTGGTAGTTTAGGTTTTTTTTTCAATTCTTTTCTATTTGTTTTTGTTTATTCTGCTTGTTTTTATGAATATTTATATTATAGACTAGTAATTACTCATCTTAGGACCCTTATGTGATGTAATAATTGGTTTTGAGGAATCAATTTTTATTTGTTTTCCTTCTCCCATAGTTATATGTGGGTTACAGTCTACACATGTTCATATATGCCATGTAGTTTTTACTATTTTTTCAAAAAAATATTTGGTTTTCTTTGTACGTGACCTAAACATTGAACATGCATGTATATGCGACTTTGCTGTACACAACCCACATGAAACCTGTTTTACTTGTTTTTT
This sequence comes from Pseudotsuga menziesii, assembly GCA_001517045.1. Lineage (NCBI taxonomy): Eukaryota > Viridiplantae > Streptophyta > Pinopsida > Pinales > Pinaceae > Pseudotsuga > Pseudotsuga menziesii. Next base: position 185,331 of record LPNX010101398.1, on the reverse strand, counting down.
CAAATTTTCTCTCTTTCAGAACTAGAAATGTGGGTCTTCTATGTCTAATTTTACTATGAATGGCCATGATTTGTCTTTCATTTTAGAAAACAATAATTTATTTACAAAAAACAAAAAGCAAAAAAATCTTTTGTGATTTAGGGTTTTGTGAAAATCTTTTATTTGGGATGGTTGTATAAGTTTTAGCAGTATGATTAGTATACATATTTCTGTTTATTTCTTTTTATGTTGATATCATTGCAAAATAAAAACAATGAAAGCTCTTCTTTCTAAGTTTTGCTTTCAATTGTTTTGTTGCAATTTGAGAAAAGGTATTTGTACATGTTTGTTTCTTTATTTGCATTAAAAGAAATAGTTAGTTTACAATACTTTTATACTTCTTCCTTTTCTTGCAATTATTAAAATAGAAAACAATTTTTAGCTTTTTTTTAATGAAGAGAAAAAATTTCTTTCTTTCTGAAAATATGAAGTTATTTTTCAATTTTTAAATAAAAGAAAAAAGAAAAAGTTTTGGTTGGTTTTGAGTGTTTGTTTATCAATTTTTGAAAAAAGAAAAAGAATTGTGTTTCATTTTATTTGCTTAATAGTTTCTTTTTAAGAAAAAAAGTAATAAAAAAAGGGTGAAAATATTGGAAAAAGGTTTTTCAGTTTGAAAGAAGTGTTGATTGTCACTAGAATACAATTAAATATTTTCTTTGCCTTATACACATGTATATTTATAGTGTTTTCGTGTAAGTGTCAAAAGCACCATTAATTGCACTTCCATTTCCTTTTGAGTAATAATAGCCACTAAAAAAATGCTTAATCTAAAATTAATTAGAACTTTATTTTTATAGGGTTCATCAATTAGCTTATGCATAGAGTCTTGGACTAGGTTGGCAGTCAGGATTCTAAGGCTATTTCAAACTATGAAATGTAGTGGTATTTGAGAAGGATAAGAATAAATCCAATATCGTAAGGGTGTGGTTGGGATTCTCCACTAAAACCATAGTTAAGCACAAGGTCATGTGAGGTTAGGTTGAAGAGAACCCCCCTTGATACTTAACTAAGAAATGGTGGTATTTTGAAGGCACATGGATTTATTTTGTACCACCTTGGGCTCCTTGTGGTGTCGGCACTATTGGGATTTCCAACTTAGATACCCTACCCATACGTATGATCTCGACTGTCTACTGCCCCTGAGATGTTGAATGTAATCGGTAGCCATAGTATCTTGTCTTAGGTACCACATAAGTGTCTACTGGGGGCTTCATGCATATCTTAAGAAGACGTTGAGCCAAATTAATAATACCCTTGGAGGGTATCCACTGCCTCGTGGGGAGACTTGCACCAAGAAGGGCTATTAGCGGAGGCCTTGGTAACTACTTTCACACCTTTTCTATTTGGTTGTGGGACTTACTCAACCCACACTGAACTTGGAAAGGCCATTTTTTTTGCTTGCAGGTTGACATTTCTAGGAATTTTTATTGGTGGTGTGCGCTTTGTATCCTATTTGGTTTAGTACTTAGGAATTAAATTGTTATAAATATTTTTCTAAGGGTGGAATATCAACCACTTCACCACTGTAAGAGGATTTATAGTATTCCTTGAGTCGTAGTGGAACCTCCCTCGCCTCCATAGAGGCATCAAACAAAGACATCTAGCTCTTTTGAGCCAACAGTTTCTATTGATTTAGTCGGTGAACCATAAATTATAAGAACCAACACTTCTACACCTGACACCACTATAGTTGTGGATATTCTATTCGAAGGCTTTGTAACACCATTCAACGCACCTTTAAGTGATCTAAGAGATCCATTTTTGGTGCAGATTCTATGTTATGTATAAAAGGAAACAAGTTCATACCGAATAAGTAGAGGGTTGATTATGGATGATTTACGGGGATGTTTGGGAGATGAAAATACTCCCACTTCAACTATAGTTCTAGGAATAGTTTTTTATCCTCATGTTAGCACTCAGATATTGTATACAACAATAGAAAGTACATTGAATTTAGTTATTTTTTGTACTAGTAATATACCTTTTGGTTCTACAGTTACTCATTCTATGAGTGTTGTGTTGTCTTCACATTTTGGTTATAGTGCCTTCACATTTGGGATTCCAACAATGAGTATCCATAGTTCCTTAATAACTTCTAATCCCTTATTTTAGAATCCTAATGTTGGTTTTGGTGGTTCCTGTACACCTTTCCAAGGTTTTCCTTGGCACAGAGGACATAACCCCCCATGCTTCCCTGCAATTGGTAGTACTCCTTTCTAGTATGTTTGGCCTATTTCAGGAACAAACTTGTTTGCAGGTTTCAACAATCAAATGGATGGTTTTCAATCATCTATGATATCTCCTAGGACTATGTTACATACCTAAAAAAAACAACAATAAATACATAAATATAACATAATACAATATATATATATAGAAATAGAAATCATAATAATAATAACAACAAATAATAATAATATAATAATATAATATTAATTAGTGAAAATGTGTAACTCTGTATGAAAAGTTGCATTAGACACCCTTTAAATAATTATATACATGGGGAAGTCTATCTTGTAAATCATCACTTTTCACTTATCTATCAATTTATACATCTTTTTATATCTATGGATATGTGGGTTATTTCAGAAATTACGGGTTCATTTCGAGTTAATTGGGAATATCCAACTATGATGTTACAATGATATCAGAGCTATACGACCCTTGGACATTATTTACACTTTGTGTAAATTTGTTTTTTAACCACTATATTAGGGTTTCCCTATAAAAAAATGGACCTTGTCCTTAAAAAGAATAAAAAAGGTAAAAGTAAAACAAAAAAAAGAGGTAAAAGTAACCCCCCCCCCAAAAAGGTAAATGCAAAAAAAAAAAAGAGGTAAAAGTGAAAAAAAGGGTAAAAGTAAAACCACACGTGGTTTCTTAATACGTGGGTTTGGGTTTGAATCTAAAAAGTGCATAATAATTGCTACTAAGAAGTAATTGATATTTGAACTTAGGTGGGGAAGGTAACACTCATTACTCCCAACCAGCCAATCTACTGGAATTTCACAAAACTTAAGGGGAAAAAAATGTAAAAGTGCATAATAATTGCTACTAAGAAGCAAGTGGGATTTGAACTTAGGTGGGGAAGGTAACAATCATTCCTCCCAACCACCCAATTTATAAGAAGTACTTAGGGGAAGAAATTAATTATTGAAAAGTATAGTATACTATACACAATAATATATGTCTTTGTTTGATATAGCTTGGGATAAGAAGCATAACAAAATGGAATCTCAGGATGAAAAACAAGGAATATTTCCAAGTACTTTAAAAACTTATGTTTCAATGTTACTCCAAATAAAAGGAACAATTAGAGGGAAAGACATTACTATTTCTATTTCTCCCGGAAAACACAATAATTATATTAGAGATGAATTTGCTAATGAGTTAGCGATTCCGAGGACAAATATAAGTGAAATGTTAGACTTTTGGAATAACAAAGAATATGCAATAAGCAATTTACAATGGAACATTGGAGATTATACTGGAGTTTCACAATTTATAGTTAAATCCTTGTGGAGTAGTAATGATGACCTAGTTTTGGGATTACCATGGCTAAAAACATTGGGGACTTTTATCTTAAATGCTGAAAAAATGTTTCTGACATTCCCTACAAAAAGAGAAAAATCACATTGTCAGACATTAACATGAAGACAAAATCAGAGGTCGCATCATCTGAAGACTTCAAAGAAATGTCAAAGATGTTGTCCCAGGGGAATGAGAAATCAATACAAGCGATACAAAAGGATTTCGATAAGGTTATTGTAGGTAAATAATAGTAGATCTCTCATCTAAGAGATCATAATCAGAAATTACTTCTGCAAATCAAGAAAGTGAAGGATAAGACATAATACAATCAAAATCTAGAATAGGAGAATCAAGATCTTTAGAAGAAACTATTAGAAAATATCTAAGAGAATAATAACCTTAACAAGCATAAAAAATATTTAATAAATCACATTTCGAAGCTTAAATATGATGAGAAACCGTAAGATGAAATGTTAAGGAACCTTAAGAATGATAAGTATTTGTTAGAAAGAGAATCACATAAAAATATTGTCCTTGCCACAGTTAAAAAAGAATCCAATCTAGTAAAAATACAACATCCAACACATATCAATGCTCAAAAGACAACGCTAGTGAAACAAAATAACATTGTTAAAATTCCCTATTGACACCCCAACCATATAAATAGGTATCCTCGAAAGTGAGAATTCTTGAAAGATAATGGTAGGAATGTAATCAAATCTCCTAATGACAGAACAATAGGGAATCCAAACAATCAACAAAAAATCAATTTGGGATGGATTGGTCCGTCAACATATCATAAGTTATGCTCTACACTTATAAGTTTGTATCGACATGTTTCGTTAGCTATGACATCACAAGGAACGATGCGACCACATTATAAGGCTTTGAGGACAAAGCCTTTATAAGAGAGAGGAAATGT
>LPNX010101398.1:112633-180746 GCA_001517045.1 Pseudotsuga menziesii | reverse complement strand
TATATATATATATATATATATAGAAATATAGATCATAATAATAATAACAACAAATAATAATAATATAATATTAATTCGTGAAAAGGTGTAAATCTTTATGAAGAGTTGCATTAGACACCCCTTAAATAATTATATATATGGGAAAGTATATCTTGTAAATCATCACTTATCTATCAATTTATACATCATTTTATATCTATGGATATGTGGTTTATTTCATAAATTACGGGTTCATTTCGAGTTAATTGAGAATATCCAACTATGGATGTTACAGACTAACCCATTATCACTATTTAGTGGAAGAGGTAGCAAGGTCATACCTTCAACTGGAATTCCATTTGGGGGAAATGTCTCGCAGTCCCAATGGAATTGGTCTCAAGGAATAATAGGGGGTGATCCTTTGCATAACCATTGGAATCCTTTTCAAGGATCCAATGTTTTGCAAGAAATGCCTGAGGTGAACCACACCTACTTTGTTTAGGAATCATGTTAGTGGGAATTTCCCACCACATTTTTTTATCCCAACATTTTTTCCCTTCAACTAAGTCTTGTTTTTCTAGTAAACTTGAACATGCCATATCTATCAAAACGGATGAATGACCTGGTGTTCCATGATCCTAACTAGCATTTAATTCCAACCAAATTTTGCTCAGACATTGTGAAGTTTGAAGGTAAAACTGGTGAAGATCTTGACGATCATGTTCATTTCATTTATGGTGTTATTTAAACTTGCTTAGTTATTGTTGATGTATATGTAACTTCGGAATGTATTCTTCTATGTATCTTATGTATTGTAACCCGATGTTTATTCCGGGATGTTTCTATTATGTATTGGAGTCATGTTGTCATGCCCTGATGTTCCGATCGGGAGGATTAATAATGTAAACAAGTCTTATCAAGTCATTAGGTAAGTCCCCACAGTTTCGGGGCACTTGAGTTATTATACACTAATTAAGGTGTAGGCTCAAGTAAGTAATTGTAAGTTGAGCCTACGTGATTAAGTGCACTTCAAGTGAATGGAAGAATATAAATAGAGAGTGAGAGTCTCTCTATTTATCACTTGTACAACAAATCACTTGCTCTCTCAAGTGTGGCACACTAGTGGAGAAGGAAATATACTAGGACTAGAAGACTACTGCTGTCGGGAGTGCATCTTATTGTTTTGGGGTCTTACATCTTGTGGTGATTCTATCTTTGAGGAAGTTGTGGGGTTTTCTCCATTTATGGTTTCCCCGATCAAAACTCTTTGTGTCTCTTGTCTCTTGTGTTGTGCTTATGTTATTGCTGTGCTTGTTATTCTCTCAGTGAAAATATCCTAACATAATGCTTGCTTATATGATGAAAAACTAACATGGTATCAGAGCTAACCTGAGAAGAAGACATTGTGCAGCTACACAAGCTAGGGATTCTTACTTTTTGGGTCCCCCTCCACATATTTTCAGCAAAAGTATGCTAGGATGACTCTCCATTGAAGGGTGCATATTTCTGTCGAAGCGAAATTTGATTCCGAGCATTTTCAGTCTTCGATGCGGAAATTAGGGCTTTCTACAAAAGAGGAATCTTTGAGTGAGACTTGCATAGGATTGTTATACTCATAAAAACCGAAGTTTATAGACCTGGATCAAGAAATTTGGTTGGGTGTAACTCTGGGAAAGTCAAACCCTAGTTTGACCTCGAGCTAGGAAAAACCCTAAATACTGAAAATGCTAAGTTTTGGTACAGTCGCTATATTCCGAGTTTGGAGAAGTATCAGAAGCTGAAAATTGAAGGGTCCCAATATACAATCATGATGAATCTTTTGTCCAAAAATAAGACTCATATTCGCTGTATTCCAAGAGATATGATCTCTCCACATTAGAGTTCCTGCCTCTTCCAGAATTCATCCCTAAACAGGACATCTGGGGAGATTTGCAATATCTTGGGCTACAGAGGTCCAAATGGAATTCGTGAAGATGTTCCAAAAATGGCATGGAATTTAATTTCGGTGGTCCAAATATCAGACTCGGAAGATGAACCAGTGACACGTGGCATACCATACAACTTCGCTGTTCTGAACAGTCCTGTAATAGGTCACCTTGGGAAAAGGATCATAAATCCCAAATGGTGAAACCAATACTGATGAAACCTATGGTGTTGGATCAGGGACATGCTATTTTACCTCAGTGCGAAATGTTAGACATAGAGGATCAATAATGTCAGAGATATCACAGAAACAGTAACAGGAATTGTTGTAGAAGAAATTGGAAAATTAGGGCTTCCTGTTCCGAGAGCTTCCCTCCACTGTTTTCAGAAAAGGAGTACATTGGATAGATCCATTTGAAGAGATCTATCTGTCTATCCAATCAGATCTAAAATATTCCAAGTTTTGAAAATTAGGGTTTCTGTGGCAAACCCTAAATCAGCCGGCTCTGGAACCAGGACGGACACCTCAAATCGGTAAGATCTAATCTTTTGCTATTTTCATTTGAGGTTCTCATTTCAAAGTGATCTATCACATCAGCTTGATGATAAGCTTGGTGAAGTTGACAACTTCCAAGCCTAGAAGTATATGATCTCTCTGAAGAAAATGGATTGGACATCTACATGAGTATAGAGGTTCCAGTTTCAGAGGGAGACGAGGTTAGAAGTCTTTCACAAGAAGAACTTGGTCAAGACCAAAGAAGACCTCATGCTCATGCTGCAGAGGATGATGAACCATCCAGAAAGAGATCCAGATATGAAAGTGAAGATTCTTCAAGCAAGGATGAAAATGTTCTGATATCAGCTCTCACAGGTAACATTACTCATGGAAGTGATGATTGGATTATAGACAATGGGGCTTCCAAACATATGACGGGATTCAAGGAATCCTTTGTAAGACTGTCAGAACATGAATCACCTCACATGGTGAAACTAGGAGATGACTACCAATATCCAATAAAAGGTAGTGGGGAATCTGCATACAAGCTAGACTCTGGTAAGTCTCTAACAATGAAAGAAGTATTGTTTGTTCCAGGAATCAAGAACAACCTTCTCTCCATTTCAGCATTGATGCAAAAGGAATGCGGGTTGCATTCATAGATGGTCAAGTCATCATGTGGCCAAAAGGAAAGACTATCGATGATGCGGTAGTGATTGGAGAACAAGAAGGAGGCTTGTACAAATTGAAGGGCCATACAGAACAAGCCTTGATCCATGACATAGTAGAGCCAAATGAGCTTTGGCATAGAAGGCTTTCACATGTGCATTACAGAGCACTACCTATTGCAAGCAAAGCTGTTAAAGGTCTTCCAGAATTTCAAGCTATTTGAAGGGAAGAACAAAAATCAGAATATGACCTAAAGAAACCAGTTGAAGAATGTGAAGATCTAGAATGCAGAGACCATGCAGTCATAAGAGTCTCTCAAATCAAAGAACAACTTGAAGTGGTAAAAGAAAAAGTGAAGAATGCAGAAGTGATGATGGCCACCTTGAATGGCCTCCCAGGATCGTGGAATTCATTCATTCAAGGAATGTGCTCCAGAAGGAAGTAATTACTTTCAACAGACTTTGAGAAGAAGAAGAAGCTCGACCCATAAGAAGAGAAGATAAGATGGGAGCATTTGAAGATCTGGCTCTCACCATCCAAAGAAGATCCCTCAAGCAATGAGGAATATGAAGAAATCAACTCTTGAAGAACCTCTTATCCACCTCAGCATTTGGATAAGAAACGATGCGATTATGAATTAAGAAGACGATGAAGCTGAACGCTAAAGAAGGAGTATACCCACGAAACAAATAAAGATAAGTATTCAATTGTCATTTCATGATATTGTTTTGTTATGCATTTGTTTATATTCAGTTATTGTATTATGCATGATATGATGTTTACATTAATGGCAGTATACTACTAATATGCATGTGATGGGTAAGTAGCTCATGGTGCTATACAGATTCTCCATTGCTACTTATCTAGAATGAAACCTCTTTGCTGACATATTGGATTAGTTCACAATCTCAATGTTGTCCTGGTAGAGATGGAAGGACTCTAGAAAGTTTCAGTGAGATATGGATGCATGTTGTATTGGCTAAAGTAGTTGCATGATCATATATTTATGCATAAGTGTTTGCCAGTATGAATATTCCTTATGAAATGTTCTAACCATACAATTGCATTTGACTTGTAGGAAATACCGCATACATAATCGCCTAAAAGCAAAGAAGAATGAAGACTTGTTCCGAAGAGCAAGTGACGACATTTCAAAATGAATAATAATATGATGAGTGCAGTGACATCATTGATGCAGAACCTTCCAGCCACCAAGAAGAAAGGGAGGACCAGTTCAGGAAGAATGATGTTAGGGCGCAGTATCGAGACCTGAAGAGAAGTTCATAGTTCCATCATGCAGTAGATGGAAACATCGTGGGATACAAAGAAAGATTCGTAGCATGAGGCTTCTCACAAAAGGAAGTCCTAGACTACGAAGAGACATTTGCAGCCAGTAAGAGTCTGAACACATACATGATGAGCCTGATGAAGATCTTAACCTTTGCTAAAAGGTTGAAGATGCAAGTCTATACACTAGATGGATACATAGAATATTAGTAGCATAGGAAGCTACTTGTCACTCCGGTACAGAATGTTTTCAGTGCATAGAGCACAAAAGACAGAGGGAGTATGATGCTTCGCTTCAGAGGGAGTGACTACAGAAGATCTAAGGTTCGACATGGTACAGCAGGATTGACAGCTTTCTATCTAGTTTGGGATTTACCAAGAGTAAAGCAGACTCCAACCTTTACTACAAGGTTGAAGACGGAAGACCAGTGATGCTCCTGTTATGTGTCGATGCACTATTGTTCTAGGTATGGAGGTGTGGCAGAGTACAGATGGGATCTTCCTTGGACAAGGGAAGTATGCAGTAGAGATCCTGAAGAGGTTTGGGATGGTGGAATGCAAGACTATGACCACACCTATGGCGTCGAACCTGAAGCTATTGAGTGATAATTCTTCAGAGACAGTTGATGCTACGATGTATCGTCAAATGATTGGGTCATTGATGTACCTGGAAAACACGAGACCAGACATTTGCTTTGCTATGAACACCTTGAGTCAGTACTTGACAGATCCGAGAAGTGTTCACTTGATTGCTGCAAAGCATATTCTGAGGTACCTGAAGGGTACAATTGATTATGGGCTCAAGTATGATACGAATCAGAAGATTAACCTGGAGGGTTATGTTGATTCAGATTGGGCAAGCAGTGCCATCGACAAGAAGAGTACTTCAGGATGTTGCTTCAGTATGGGATCAGGTGTGATCTCTTGGTTTAGTAGGAAGCAATCCTATGTGGCACTGAGTACAGCTGAAGCAGAGTATGTCGCAGCTTGTTCAGCTAGTTGTGAGGCAGTATGGTTGTGGAAGCTACTGTCTGATATATTTGATCTCCATTTGGATGCTACTTGTATACATTGTGACAACTAGAGTTGTGTGAAGTGTAAGAGAATCCAGTGTTCCATGACAAGTAGAAGCATATCGAGATCAAGTATCACTATATCAGGGATATGGTGCATAGAGGAGCAGTGAAGCTCCTGTATGTTGCGACAGAGGAACAGATAGATGATGTATTGATGAAGCCATTGGCTAGGCTGAAGTTTGAGTACTTCAGAGAGAGACTTGGTGTTCTCCAGATCGAGGTTCCTTCCAAGAGAAAGTGATGAGACCCAGAGCCATTCTGACATGGTGAGAGGATTGGTTCCTTCCATGGTCAGTTGTAAGGGCTGAGCCATTCTGTCATGGTGAGAGGATTCAGTTCCTTCCATGTCAGATATGAGTGCTAGAGATCCAAAGCCATTCTGATAAGAAGGTCATATGTAAGGGCTGAGCCATTCTGTCATGGTGAGAGGATTTGGTTCCTTCCATGTCAGATACGAGTGCTGACTACCATTCTAGGAATGGAGGCACCTGGTCAGTTACCAGGAACACTCAGTCAGGTACTGAGAGAGCCATTCTGACGAGCAGGTTAGATGTAAGGGCTAAGCCATTCTGTTCATGGCTAAAGGATTTAGTTCCTTCCATGTTAGATGTGAGGGCTGGCCATTCTGTCGAGTAGGACAGATGTAAGGGCTACTGCCACTCTCCGGGAGAGTGGAGGCGCTTGGTTCGTTACCGGGTAGCTCAGTCAGGGATTGGGGGCCATTCTGATGAGGGTGTAGGATTCAGTTCCTACCAGGTCATATGTGAGTGCACAAATCTCTCATCATTGTGGTAGGAGGGGCTCTAACCTGGGTGAGATTCGTTCATCATTGTGGTAGGATGTGTTTCGGCCTAGGTGAATGTGTAAAATATTTCATCATTGTGGTAGGAGGGGCTCTGGCCTGGGAGAAAGTCATTCATGATTGTGGTAGGATGTGTTTAGGCCTGGGTGAATGTGCCATTCTTACGAGTAGGTCAGATATAAGTGCAGATCCATTTCATAGATGTTAGTGATGTGATGTCCAATCATGCTGGTGAATGTGAGTGCTGGGCCTTTCTGATGTGATTGTAGTTTACTACATGATCAGATGTAAGTGATGGGTGTTCCTTTCTGACGAGCAGGTCAGATGTAAGTGTTGTGCGAAGACCTACCTGGTGGCTAGGCCTACAACCAGCATGAAAAAGGGCTGGCTCTGTAGAACTTTCGATGACGAGATAGTACACACATGATGATGACCAGAGGAGATCCAGATCGAGCTATGATCCAGATCCAGTTATGATGACTCCGGGAGATCCAGATCGAGTGATGATCCAGATCCAGCAGTGATGATCTAGATCGAGAGATGATCCAGATCCAGATCCAGATCGAGTGATGATCCAGATCCAGTCCAGTGATGATGATCCAAATCGAGTGATGATCCAGATCCAGTTCTATGACGATCCATATTGAGAGATGATCCAGATCCAGATGACTTGAAGATGAAGATGACTTGAAGACGAAGATGACTTGAAGACGAAGATGTTCCAGTTGATACAGAGAATAAGACCAGTGCTGAAAATCGTGTCAAAAGAATACCTTCCTATTTAAGAGGGAGTGTTGATGTATATGTAACTTCAGAATGTATTCTTCTATGTATCTTATGTATTGTAACCCGATGTTTATTCCGGGATGTTTCTATTATGTATTGGAGTCATGTTGTCATGCCCCGATGTTCCGATCGGGAGGATTAATAATGGAAACAAGTCTTATCAAGTCATTAGGTAAATCCCCACAGTTTCAGGGCACTTGAGTTATTATACACTAATTAAGGTGTAGGCTCAAGTAAGTAATTGTAAGTTGAGCCTACGTGATTAAGTGCACTTCAAGTGAACGAAAGAATATAAATAGAGAGTGAGAGTCTCTCTATTTATCACTTGTAAAACACATCACTTTCTCTCTAAAGTGTGGCACACTAGTGGAGAAGGAAATATACTGGGACTAGAAGACTACTGCTGTCAGGAGTGCATCTTACTGTTTTGGGGTCTTACATCTTGTGGTGATTCTATCTTTGAGGAAGTTGTGGGGTTTTCTCCATTTATGGTTTCCCCGATCAAAACTCTTTGTGTCTCTTGTCTCTTGTGTTGTGCTTATGTTATTGCTGTGCTTGTTATTCTCTCAGTGAAAAGATCCTAACATAATGCTTTTTTATATGATAAAAAACTAACAGTTATGAATATATTCGATTAAGATTGTTTCAAAACACACAAATGAGAGTTTCCATGAAATGGTATATCAAGTTACCTAGTTCATCCTAACATTTATTCCATGATTTAACAACTATATTTTGAACCATTTTTAGCTTACCATCCAATATCATGCTAGAACTGATCTGTTGTCTCAATTTAGGCAGAACAAAGCTACCCATATCTCAGATCACATCCAAGATTGGTGGTCTTGTTAGAGAGATTTCTCACATTTTTTTAGTGTTATATCTTTAAGGATGTTTCTACCTAAGGGGTCACTACTAAAGAAGACGCCATCTTTAAGACCCAACATATAGACTTTATTTATTCTTATCGTGTGATTCTTTATGAACTTATTCCTTATGCATCAAGTTCTAGTACAGATCCTTTGAAACCTAAACCTGGACCACATGCAGATGGTATTGTTGGTTCATTTCATAATGCTATCGAAGTTGTTAACAGTCAAATGGAAAATGTGTCCATATAGTATTTTGTAGTGGTTGCAGATTCTACTACCACCTCTCTTCCTTCCTAAACAACTTTTGTACATACTGTGCATACTAATGAAAGGGAAACCAACATCCTATTAGGGAAAAAAAAAGAATAATAATAAAAGAGGAGAGTGTAATAACGATAAAACTAAACAAAATAATAATGTTGGTGGGGAGAAGAAAGAACATAAGAAACGTAAATTACCTTGTAAACTTTGCAAAGGAGACCAAATTACTCATCAAATCCAGCTAATGGAAGAATCCATAAATTGTTTAATAATGAACAACAACATCCTGCTATTTCGACTAATCCTTTCCCACAAGGACAATACTTAGCTTCCACTTCCTATAATTCTACTGAAAATCCACAAGGGGGCTCCCAAAATGGTCCCTAGTCTGATCAATCATACATTAATATGGTTAGATATGACATCTCATTATTAACTAAGTCCAAAGACTATGGAAATCCTGGGGTCTTCGTTGAAAAGTAAAGAAGTTCTTGGTCCATAGAACCCTCTTCAAATAGAGAAACTTGCATTAGAGACATTTCCTCATGTGCCAAAAGGTGTCTATAAGATGGAATCACACAATCCTAATGTTATATTTTCTCCCAACTATTCCATCATTGATTATTTAGCTCAAATTCCATGTTCTATGTTAGCTCGTTAGGTTATCCAAAGTTTCCTATCATGACATTGGATGCTTTGTTGTTCACCTTAGGAAATCTAGATCCTTCAAACAACCAAATTGTTTAATTTGTTATATCATATGTTAAACCTCATCCTTCATATCATGTTTCCTTCCAAATCAATGTGGTTTATTCCACAAAACTATTGGTAAGCATTTGTGGATGAGGGAACAATGACTTTTGTTACGGCTCTATCTTGTTGGAAAGTATTGGGCTCTCCAAAACATGCCCCATTAGCCACATTGCTTGCTACTTTTGATGGGCAATATTTCACACCATTTGGATTATCCATCCTCTCTTGTCCAGTTGGGAATAAAACCTATTTTTTTGGAGGTTGAAGTAGTTGATTCCCTCATCAATTGTTATCTTTTGTTAGGACAGATGTGGACATATGCAATGATCACTATTGTATATTCAATTTTTAGATTGTTTTTTTTTTCTCATGAATAAAATATTGTTAACATTTATTAGTTGTCCTTCACTAAAAGTAGTCTGAATACACTTCCAAGATCAAATTGTTATACCCAAATCTTGTCACCACCATGTGATAAGACCCTTAAATCCCATGTTTTCCCTTAATCCCAACACTTAGAGTGGAAACCTACTCTATTTGTCAATTCTACATGAAAAAAATCAGCTCTGTGCTTTACCTATGACCCATGAGTGGTACCTTCCTCACACTGCCTGTATCCTATTTTCCATAAGCGGTGCCACTGCTTCTGGTCTTTGGTCCATAAGCGTTTCTCATCTAAATTTCTCTGTCATAAGAGAAGAAAAGCGGTACCTTGGGTAAAATGGGAAAAAGAGAAGTTTCTCGAGGCTTCTAGATCATGAGCCTTGTGTCTTCCCTTATCCCTATCATTATGGGTTAGTTTGAGCTTGAGATTCCCCATCATAGGATCTTAGAGCCACCTCATCCACAAATCTCTCAACTATTCCTATCCATTGAGACTTATAAATACAAGCTCATGTCCATAGTTGAGGGGGAAAACTATAGAGGTATTGTTATGCTATTGGATTGATCACTTAGCCCAAGCCATTGGAGAGCATAGAGAGAAAAGTTGGAGCTTATGGGGATGAGGTGTTTGTCTCATGGAGATGCTTGTCGACACTAAGGAATTGGTTGTAAGCTTCTCCATACATCTTTAATGAAAATCTGATTTCCATCCCACATTACTGTTGTTTTGATTTCGCATGTACATGTTGTTATATTCCGTAGTCACTAACATGGATAAGTAGATGATTTTCTGGTAACTTTGATGTGTTTGCATGTTTGATCTATTTGAAGGTACACACGTTCACTATGGAAGAAACATTCCAGGTGTCTACAACATCCAGGTAAGATCTTCATCCTTTGTCGTTCACTCATTTGTTCTAGATTTGAACCATTCAAACCAGAGGAACAACTTATGTTCGCAGAAGGTGAAATATTCCTGGTTACAAATTTGGTGACTTTGCTGGGGATTAGTGCATATATTAGTTGATCTAATCTTCCTCAGTTCTTGAACCCTTGTCCAAATCCAGGCTCCATCTCCAACTTTCTTCAGTCAAATTTGCCATATGACTCAGTGAATTTTGGTTTGAAACTTTTGGATCTTTTCAGATCTGAATTATTTCGAATTTTTATGCTCTTTTTTATTGGCAATCCATCAATTTTTGCCTTGATCTAATCAATTTATAACTTGATTTTTCTTTATCCTTTGTGTTTTGGATCTATTCAGGGAATTGCACATGTGTTGTTGGCAACAAGCGGTGCCACCTCCTGAACTCTGTTAGCAATAAGCAGTGCCACCGCCTGAGTCCCGTTATCTAGAAGCGATGCTCGTCTAGAACCGCTCTGTCAAGACCCCTCCAGCGTGGTGCCAGGTAGGTCTTGTTCTAGACTTTGTGTTTTGATTTTTGTGTGTTTTTGGCTTACTTTTTGATGAAAATGAAGTGTAATTGAAAAAAAAAGGCTCCCTCACATCCGAGAGGGGCCATGAATTGTATATTTTGCAGTCGCTTTGATTGTTGTATTATTTCTGCATTCAAAGAGAGTTTATGTTTCTTGCATTGGAGTTTACATTCTTTTCTTTGCTTGAAACCTCTTGCTCCTTTCTGTAGATACTATTCATTGGGATTGGAAAATATACATTTCATTTTCATGAGTAGGTTTTGGTTTGTTTTGGACTTGGAATGCATGAGTGATCCATGTTGTTTTGAGTCTTTCTTTGCTTGGGGTGATTCTTGTTTCCTTTTGCATGCTGATTTTTTCAGTGCTTGGTAGGAAAGATTGGTTCTTCGTTTCCTTGTCTGTTTCAAAGAGAATTTTTAGTTTTCCCTCTCCTTTGCTTTATTTGGAAGCATTGTTGAATGATTTTCTTCTTGTTTTGTGCATGATTGTTCAAAATTCTAGATCTTACTTTCATTAAGAAGAAATATTTGTTTTCAGCTTTGCGTGCATTAGAGTTAGTTTTGTTTGGAAACGTTAGTGAAATCATCTTTCCATTAAGTTTTTATGCATCTTTTTCAAGCATGAAAAGGTAGGAAACATTTTTGGTTTATTTATGTTTGATTTCCTATAGATCTCTTTTTTATTTTCCTTGAAGATTGTTGGGGTGCATTGATATTTCCCTTTTCGTTTGAAAAGATAGAATTGCATTTGCATTTGGGTGTGCATTTTTTGGAAGAAAAGTAAATCTCTCTCCCTCTCTTAGGTAGAATTTCATTGAAGAGGAAAAGTTGTATTATTATATAGATCAGTGTGCATCTTCTTTAAATTCAAGTTTTCACTCCATGGTTCCACCTAAACGCACAAGATAAAATTAATGGTAATACTAGGTTAAAACTTTTAGCAATTTGAGTGATAAGTTAGTGATGTGTTTGGATGTCGTAAAATATAGGATCTATCATTACTTTGTCCGCATTACATCCCAGGACTCATGTGGTTCTTCCACGTACCGTCGGTATATCGAACGGCCTTTCACGTACCCTTGAGGTATATAGAAAGGTACTTCACGTACTCGATTGTATATAGGAAGGCCCCTTGTGAACAGTTATGCATTAGACAACACTACTACCAGTTTGAGCTCCCATGTACCTTGCGTATATCAGGAGACCCTTTTAGGAATCCTCAAACCATCTGAGTTATCCTTTTGGCCTATCCTCTGAGGTTCCTGACTCTTATCCACTCCTTTCACATGTTTGCTTGTTGCTTTTAGTTTGAGTAGTACTTGCTTGTGCATGGTAGTTAGGGGGTTATTAGAGAGTTTAGAGATGGCATCCCGATCTGGGACTACTACTCAAGAGGATCCTTTCCAAGGTGTACCTTTTGTATTCCCTCCAAGTGAAGGTATTGGTCCCCCCTTTATTGCCACTCTAAATCTTCTTGGATTAACTATAGGATTACAGGTTTGTATTTTTAATCCGGTAATTCCTGTTACACCTAATGTCTCAAATGTCACCTCTCCTCTGGGAGAGGATTGACCTCAACCTAATCCTGCTCCTTCTTTGCTGGTTATGGATTCATCCCTTTCTTCTTCTTTGCTTGACCAAATCTCTATGGTTAGTAGTCATGTGGATAAGAAGAAGAAGAAAGGGAAGGGTAAAAAGAAGAAGGATAAGAAAGAGAAAAAGAAGCAACTATCTGCTCTTGATGGCACTCATTCTAAGAGAATGCTCGGAAAACCCAAGTTCCCTTGTAAGCTTTGCAAGGGGGACCACCTTCTTAAGAAGTGTCCTGGTCTCTCTTGTGTACAAGAAGAGTGGTCTAAAAGGTCCAAACTATCTGTGTCATCAACCTCTGATCATCATGTTGATGATACTCCTTCAACCAGTGACCCATTGCTTAAGAGTCGAAAGGGTAAAGTAAAAAATCCTTGCTTTCTTTGTAAGGACATGCACTTTACTTACCTTTGTCCTCTCATGGATGAAGCTTCTAAGTTGTTGGAATATTTTACTGTTCCTTGCCAACGGCTTCCAACATGTTATCGTAAGTTGTCACTTGACATGCCATTGGTTGATGAAGTGGTTGATCCGGTTCTAACCTCAGTCGATCCCACTCTTATGTTGAAGAGTGAAGTCAAAGTGGTCAATTTGGATTCATTTGTGGTTGATCCCACTCTTCCTTTGAAGAGTGAAGTTGAAGTGGTCGATTCGATGTCATTTCCACTCGATCCTACTCTTTCATTAGAGAGTGTTAAGAATGAAGTAGTCTCTTTGACCAAATATTCGTCTTGTTCTTCTCTTCTAGTAGAGAATGAATTGAAACTTGTTGAAGTTTTTATGCTTTGTTCTGATTGTTCTCGACAAGAGAAATTTTTTTCTATTTCGACAGAACCCTCTCCAAGTAGTGAGGTTATTTACTTTGACTGGAGTAACCTAACAGAGTCTCATCTTCATTCGAGTGTTCCTTTCCAGATAGTTGTGAATGTTACTACTAGGTGGATACTTTGCACTATTGTTGATGAAGGGGCTTCTGCTAGTATTCTATCCTCAACTGATTGGCAAGCTTTAGGTTCTCCTCAGCTTGTGCCATCCACCGATCACATACTGGATTTTAATCATAGGCCTACTGCACCTTTAGGGACCCTTCCTTATTTACCTATTACATTAGGAGGGAAAACTGTCTGTATTGATGTTATGGTGGTCCAAGGTCCTTTAGATTTTAATATTGTCCTTGGATGTGATTATGTTTACACAATGAAAGCCATAGTGTCCACACTCTTTAGAGTTATGCATTTTTTGCATGATGGGAAGATTGTGACCATTGATCAGCTTTCTTTTGTTACAACTGACCATTGCATTACTCCTAGTAATCAGACTGCCTTGAATGTGCCGCATGTTCTTGTGGCTCTTTCCCCTTCTAGTTAGCTTCTTCCCATCATAGGTAAAATGGGGGGCATGGCTCTAGTCTATGGACATAATAATGGAGGTAAGCCACTAGCTTTTATGTAATGGGGGAAGCCTATGAACCTCTGGATATCATGTTGGTAGGAGCAGGTTTGAGAGCATAGTTTACTTTTGGCTTCAAACTCGTTAAAAAATAAAACCACTCCTTAAGCATAGTTTACCTTTTGGTTTCAAGCTTGCATAAAAATGAAACCATATGGTGAGCATAGTTCCCATTCTGTGTCAAGCTTGTTAAAAAATGAAATAGATTCCTGTCAGCAAATTTCCCATTCTGTGTCAAGCTCATTAAAAAATGAAATAGATGCCTATGAGCAAAGTTCTTATTCTATGTCAAGATCGTTAAAAAATGAAATGGATCTCCTCAAGCATAGTTTACCTTTTGGTTTCAAGCTTGCATAAAAATGAAATCATTCCTGAGCATAGTTTATTTTCTATTTCAAGCTCGTTAAAAAATGAAGTAGGATTCCTTAAGCATAGTTTACCTTTTGGTTTCAAGCTTGCATAAAAATGAAACCATGTTCCAAGCATAGTTACCTTCTGTTTCAAGCTTGTGTAAAAATGAAACAGATCCCCTTCCTTTGAGTCAAGTCTTCCCTTTAGTGTTAGAACTTGAACCTTCTTTTATCTTGCCTGATTCTCATTCTTCCTACCCCCCTGGTGAACATTTTCACATTAGTAACCAGGTTTTTAGGTTGGGTATGGAATAAGAATCGTTAGACGAAACGAAGCTTAGGGGGCATGTCAAGCCCCTAGCAACCATGCTAGGGGTAAGCTTCGCTATCAATCATGATGGGGGAAATATTCCAACCTCTGTATATCATGTTAATGGGATTTTTCAAACATAGTTTAGCCATTGGTTTCAAGCTTGCGTAAAAATTAAACCAATCCATGAGCATTCTTTTAACTAAGCTTCGAACTCGTTAAAAACAATAAGATGGTGTTGAGCTTACTTTTCATTTTTTGTGCTATGGTTAAAACATGAAAAGTGGTTTGAGATTAGTTTATTACTTTTTTATGCTCTGGATTCAAACATGAAAAAGGTTAATAGAGTCTTCTTTAAGCTCTTTTTGGACTCTTAAAATGTGAAAAGGTAGTTGAGTACTTGTCTTCTTCATACTCATAAAAGTATTTGAAGAGTCATCTCTCCGAAGGTAGGTTATCTCTTTTTCAGTTCAGATAGACTATTTATGAAAAAGGACCCTTTGGAGTCTTCTTCCATGGTTGTTCAAAATCTCTAAACATGAACGATGCCAAGTTTTCTTTCATTGGGCTCGTTAAATTAAACATTGAGAGACCCGTTTTTGGGAACGAACCCCTCCTCTCTCAGGTTCGTAAAACATATGAGTTTGGACTTGTCTTCAAATGAGCTATAATGAGTGTTTGTTACCCTCTTTGAACTCGTAAAACTGAAAAGAGGCACTCATCAACCATGACGGGGGAAATGGGAAGGGAATCATTTTGAAAATAAATGGTAGTAGTTTTTCGTTACCTTTGAACATGTCACTTGTCTGCATATCATTTCAGTCAATTGGGTATTCAGATGATCTCCATGATGATACACTTTCACAAGTCATGCCACTCCTTTGAGTCTTTCAATAGAATGCATTGTCCACTGTCGCACTGTGTGTTTGTCCCGTTTAGTCATGTTGCCAAGTCTTTTGTCATGTCGCCCAATGTTCAAAGGGAACTTGAAGAAGTCTACCCCTGCAGTCAAAACAGTCTCTGTGTCAGTAATTTTGAGTCAGTCTTATGGTTACTATATTCACATCATTCCAGAACTATGTTCCAATTTTCATGTCGTCGATGTGGGACTCATCATGGCCCTCCTTCAACGAGACTATTCCCATCAACGTCAGCTCATCATTTGGGAAATGGTCTTAGAAACAAAACTTAGTACCTTGAGATCTGTATGCCTTAATGATAGCTTCTCTCGCTCTTGACATAGGTTCACATCATTGACCTTTGATCGATAGAATCCACTGGGTGTTTGACATCAGGACATCTATTCGCACTCAGTATATTGTACTAGGGTACCTAGGGAATCATTGAAATCAATGGTGATCTCCCTCGCACTTGTTAACGGTTCACATCATTGAACGGTAATCAAGTGGTTTCTACCATGTTCAACTTTAGATCATTGTAATCACATGGATAGAATCATACTATGTGGAAGCCGAGACGAAGACCCTAGGTATTTGTTTAGCGCTCATTGCTTTCCCCAGGTTGCAATGGAGTTTTGTATATCTAGCATGGATTCAAATTTGTATGGTTGTGGCTATGCTCAAATTTGCATCTATATGAAATAGATCTACATTGTATGTCTGGTAGATATGTCCAAGTTTGAGTCCTCTATCACATGGATATACGATGTATTCTAGTAGCCATGCTTATTTATTCCTCCCATGGATCTACCTTGTATTGGTTTGTAACTCTGAGTTGGTTACTTGTGTCTATGAGTAAAAAATATTGATGTACTACAGATGCCTACTTGACGACATGCTCCGATCGAGCTGACATTTTCACCTCGAAGTGACAACTCGTTCTCTCAAAGCTCTCGTTTATCGTATCCCTCTAAGTATCATGCTTTGGGGGGCATTCTTTTATACCCAAATCCTATCACCACCATGTGATAAGACCCTTAACTCCCATGTTTTCCCTTAATCCAAGCACTTAGAGTGGAAACCTACTATGTTTGTCAATTCTACATGAAAAAACTCAGCACCTTGCTTTACCTGTGACCCAAGAGCAGTACCTTTCTCGCACCGCCTGTATTTTGTTTTCCATAAGCGGTTCCAACGCCTGTGTTCTTTGGTCCATAAGCATTTCTCATCTAAACCGCTCTGTCATAAGAGAAGAAAAGCGGTACCCTAGGTAAAATGGGAAAAAGAGAAGTTTCTCTAGGCTTCTAGATCATGAGCCTCGTGTCCTCCCTTATCCCTATCATTATGGGTCAGTTTGAACTCAAGATTCCCCATCATAGGATCTTAGAGCCACCTCATCTACAAATCTCTCAACTATTCCTATCCATTGAGCCTTATAAATACAAGCTCATGTTCATAGCTGAGGGGGAGAACTATAGAGGTATTGTTATGCTGTTGGATTGACCACTTATCCCAAGCCATTGGAGAGCATAGAGAGCAAAGTTGGAGCTTATGGGGATGAGGTGTTTGTTTTGTGGAGATGCTTGTCGACACTAGGGCATTGGTTGTAAGCTTCTCCATACATCTTTAATGCAAAGATGATTTCCGTCCCACATTACTATTTTTTTGATTTCGCATGTACATGTTGTTAGATTCCTTAGTCACTAACATGGATAAGTAGATGATTTTCTGGTAGCTTTGATGTGTTTACATGTTTGATCTGTTTGCAGGTACACAGGTTCACTATCGAAGTAGCATTCTAGGTGTCTACGACATCCAGGGAAGGTCTTCATCCTTTGTCATTCACTCATTTTTTCTAGATTTGAACCATTCAGACCAGACGAACAACTTCTATCTGCAGAAGGTGAAATATTCTTGGTTACACAAATATCCCTTCAAATGCTAAGTCACATCCAGTAATTGAGAATAGGGGAGTTGATTTACATCCATCAGTTATGGATACTTTTAATGTACCAACTCCTACCTACTACACAGAATTTGTTTTAGCATCACAAACCTTGTAGCCTATGTTTCCTTAATCCCTAAAGTTACTTCATGATGGATGATCCTTTGTCCCCTTGCACTACTAGTTTCCTACTTTTTTTAACTCATACACACTTTGCTCTCTTGCAGATCATGTCGAAATGTATAGATGCGCTTTGTCTCACGATCAACATGCATCATCAACACACCTTGTCTATAAGTAGACCGTGTCTATCCATTTCTATGCACCTTTCTCTACTGCCAAAGCGCGTCGACCTCAATACGGGAAGAAAAATGATATTTCAAGAAGGTTCGAGAGCATAATCTTGATGGATAGAGTATTATACCTACATTATTGGATCTATCTTGAGCTCTCTAGTTCTTGGAATTACATCTTATCCTTTTCCCACATTAATATCAATCTAACCCTATCCACCTTTTCCTATAAATTGAGGCCTTGGGCCATGGGCTGAGAGAGGAAGTCTATAGTAGGTATATGTTGGAGTATTTGGTCCAAAGTTTTTTTTTTTGATATATCTCATTTCTTGTGTGACTTATTGGTGGAATGAGACCATTGGAAAGAAGATACAATGAGAAGGCCTAAATGGTTGTACTATTTCCTTTAATGTGTTTTAATACAAATGAAATGTTCTTTCCCATATTTTGATTGTGTTAATAATTTTATATCATATCTCCTTGGATATTTGATTATATCAGTCTTATCATCACCAGTTCAAGCTATTTTTTATATCGCTTGTATCCAATTGATTGCAAGTACTAGTGTGCGCAAATTTGGATTGGATTTGCATGGAGATTATGAGGAAAAACATCAGATTGAAGGTAATATATCCTTATTCTATATATTTTTCATCACTTGATTGATATAGGTGAAAGTATATATCTTTGTGGTGTTTTTTTATAGATATGTACAATATAGAATAGGAAGGTCCACTTGCATATGTTCTTAGGACTAATCCTCCTAACACTACGTTCTTCATTATTTCTATGCCAGATTCAGTTGATGAGGAAGTCACTAATTTGTGATTATATTATTTCAAAACATCTTATCTTGATGATCCTTGGGTAGTTCCTTCTCCATTATACTCAGTGGAATATTATTAGCACTCTAATACTACCTTATCCTTATCCGTAATAGAGATAGATTAGGAAGCGAGTCAACATAATACTGTAGAAAGTGATCCATCTCCTGCTGTATAGGTTGATATAGCCACTCATCTATTTTGGCTTGTTGATTCCTCCACCTCTAAAGATTGTATAGACACAGTTATGCTTCATATGAGGTTATCTTGGAAGCCTTAACAGGGCCTAAAAATACCTAGGAGGAGATGCATCATCATTCCTTTTTTCTTCCATCTCTAGATAATATTGAGAATGGAGAGTTCCATGGTAACTTTCCTAAATATGTTGATTGTTTATTGAATACTTTGGCCCAAGAGGGATTTTATTCCAAACGTAATATGGTTGTAATGTCCCCTTCATCCAATCCAAGCAACTGGAGGGGAAATTAATTAACTATGGGTGTCTAAATTTTGTGCCATAACAATATTACAAATTTATATAATTTACAAATACATGTGCAGATGCATAATAAAATAAACAGTGGAAATAAACTCCATCCACACACACATATCATGCATGCACAACAACAATTGTCACAAACATCAAATAAAACATTTTAGATTCAAATACAAGAGAATACTTATATTTAAACAATGTATATCCAAGCAACTAGGTTTGTAAGAGTGATTTTCCACCTAGGTTTAGACAGTCTATACATCATATACTCTTTTTGTTGAGAGGCCATCCCCAAGTCAAGACATGAGGCCACTAAGGAAAATGAAAGACTTATAGGATTCTATCTCTCAACCCACAACCAGTTCTACTCTATATGCTTGGCCAAATTATCATACAGAGCTCTACAAGGTTATCAATCAGCCCTCACAATCTTGGCTCCTATAATACCTGCCCCAAACAACACCCTTCTATGCTCATAAATCTCCTTCACCGATCCATGATTCTCTTGGGCTATCCATATTGATAGGTTCTTATAGTGTGTGCATAGAAGGAGATCAATATGCTATATGTTGTTAGAGAATCACCTATAGACTCAATTTTTAGATTCTCAAGCATTTGTGAGAAACATAACTCAATGTGTAAATCCTCCTATCTTTCTTGACCTTTGCACTCACCTACAACCATCTATTTATCCTTCAAATATGTAGTCTAGTCTCTAAATTCAAATTCGTGTTATGCATAGTCTGGTAATGGTCATGAACATCAATGGGGAGATTTGCGTACTGTAGATCTGCATGAAAGAATTATAGAATGTAGGTTGACCCCATAGGATATGAGATAATGGTGAAAAGACAACTAACATAACTTCTGACCATAGAATAAAGGACTCCTGAAAGCTTTAAAATGACTTTCAATTTTTTTATAGAACTGTCACAAAAGTGCATTCAGCACCATGCTTCAATAACTCATGAAGCGACTTTTCCCACCAGCCTCACACATGCATTAAGTGATTGGGTTCAATATTCAAAACGAGGTAATTGGCCTATTCAAAGCACATTTCATAATTTGGATGATTTATAAGGTTGAAACTTGATAGCAAAGGATTTAGTCTCCCATGTAACCCCCTTTCCTCTTTCCCTCTAGTGGAATCATAGCCCCTCTAGTGCTCTTTACACAATTTTTTTTGGACCATTTGATTATTTATGCACATAATATTTACATATATTTTGAGTCAGTATGAAAAACCAACCACACAATCCAAATAAAAATATATACATCATACATGCCTAGCCATTCACTAGTCAGGCCTTGGCCTTGAGCTCTACACTAGGAATCCATAATAGAATATTTACATCATTTACATGATTTTCATTAGTACATTCCAAGTCAAAATTTGGGGTATTGCAATCCCCCCCCTTGGAATAACATAATCCTCATTGTTTGCTCAAAATCAGAACAAAAATGGATACGCCTCTCTCATGAAATCCTCCAACTCCCACATATCCTGATTGGGACAAAAGTGCTTCCATTACACCTTTACCTGTCCATTGGCTTGGTTCCAAAGCAATGTCACCTTTATGTCTTAGATGCATAGTGGCTTGGTTTGGAATTATCCCCCAATTTCCACTTGGATCACAGCCCAATCAATCACATGGTTAGGATCGTTACATATTTCTTAAGCAAATAAAGATGAAAAAAATTATGAGCTCTAGTGTTAATAGGTAATGAAATTCTATCTGCAATTGGCCCTATATTCTGAAGCACTTCAAATGACCCAAAATATCTTGGTGATAGATTGGTACAAGTTCCAAGATTCAAGGAAATATTCATTGACCTCACTCTAAAGTAAACATGATCCCTAACACTAAATTCCCCATGCACTCTATTTTTATCTGCATAATTTTTTTTATCTATCTTGGGATGTCTTTAAATTATGCCTAATATTTGCAACCTCTTATTCTATTTCCTTAATCAATTTTATACCAAGTACAATTTTGTTCACTAGATTATCCCAAGTCATTAATTTTCTACACTTTCTTCCATACAAAGATTCAAATGCATTCATGCCCAATGATGCTTGTTGCACATTATTATATTCAAGATTGACCAAATGTAGATAATATTGCCACTTGGATGTTTTGTCCATCACATACATGTGTTTCTCTCTCTCTCTCTCTGGGAAGGTGGATCGAAAGGTTCCTTAACTTCTCTCGGGTATGTTATACTTGTTTAGGCTAAGGCTTCTGGAAAACGTTGAAAAGATGAAGTTGTCCTCGATTAGGCTTCTATTGGGATGTGCAACATGTCTTCAAGCACATGTTTTACTCTTTCTATTTTTCCATCTATTTTCAGATGGTAGGGTGTACTAAAGTTCAAATGTGTACTCAATTATACAAAAAGGATTTTCTAGAAATTTGAAGTGAACTTCATTTTCTTGTCTGGAATTATTTCCTTGGGCAATCCATGCAACTTGAAAATTTCCTTCATGAAAATATTCGCCATGGAAGTCATTTTATGTGGGGATTTAACCGATATAAAACATGATGCCTTTATTAATTTATCCACCACAACCATGATGGAATCATACTTCCTCATTGTCATTGACAACCTTGTAATACAATCCACGGAAATCACTTCTCATTTCCATTCCAAAATCGGTAAATGATGCAATAAACCTGTTGGGTGTTGACGTTTAACCTTCAGTTGATAACATTTGATACACTTCTAATAAATATACTCAACAATGTTCCTTTTCATTCCTTGCAAAAAATATTTCTCTCTGGTTGTAGAAACTATTTCTAGTATCTTGGGTGATCGGAATATGGCATTTTATGTATTTCATCCATAACAATTCTCCTCAATCCTGCCACTGTTGGAATATAAATTTGGGTTTTATAATAATTCTATCATTCTCCAAATGATACCCTTCATACCTCTTTTCAAAATTGTACTGTTGTAATTTGTCTTTTATTTGCACATACAATTGATATTCAACAATATAATATTTAACAATCTATTTCCTCAAGTCTAATTGGAACGTACTAATGGTTTCCACATGCATTGAATGTACTTTTTTCTAAGTGCATCAACCATTTTATTTTCCTTACTCTTTATCTTTTTGATCTCAAAATAAAATTCACATAAAAATTTTGACCATCTATATTGCCCAACGTTTAATGTTGGTTGCTCAAATGAATATTTCAGACCATGACAATCTATCCTTAGCTCAAATATTCTATCCATTAAATAGTGACTCCACATCTTTAAAGCGTGCACTATGGTTGCAAGTTCTAAATCATGGGTAGCATAGTTCTTTTCATGCTCTTTCAATTTTCTAGACTCGTAGCATACCACATGGTTATCTTTCATAAGAACTCCTCCAATTCCCTATTTACATGCATATGTCCACACCACAAAGTCATTTTTTGGGTTTGTAATTTTCAGAATTTGAGCACTTGTAAGAAACTTCTTAAACAATTGGAAGCTTTCTTCACATTTTTGTGTTCACACAGATTTTATCACCTTCCTTTGCAAAGTGATTGGGAGTGCAACCTTGGAGAATCTTTCAATGAAATTTTTGTAGTAACCAACAAGGCTCATAAAATATCTTGCATCTATCACATTCCTTCGAGTTGTCCAATTCATGTTGTATTGAATCTTTTCTGGATCAACTGGTATTCCTTCAAAATAACATGACCCAAATAATGTATTTTATTTTTGTATAAATCACATTTTCTTAGCTTTGCATTCAAATTATGCTCCCTTAGGAATGCAAATCCATTCTCAAATGTTCTTCATGCTCCTCTTCATTCTTAGAATATATAAGAATTCCATCTAGAAATACAAGAACATACTTGTCCAAATACATGCTGAAAACACTATTCATGAGACACATGAATGTATCTAGTGCATTAGTGAGACCAAACGACACCACCACAAACTCATAGTGCCCATGTCTTGTCCTAAGGGTTGTCTTGTGAAAGTATTCTCCCTTACTTCTCACTTTGGTAATTGGAACTCAAGTTCATCTTTTGAAAATACCTTTTCCCCTCTCGATTGATAAAAAATGTCATCCGTTCGAGGAATTAGATATTTTTTCTTTACTTACACTTTATTCAAATTCCTATAATCAATACATAACCTGAATGTTCCATCTTTATTTTTCACAAATATTATGGTTCCTCCCCATGGAGACACACTTGGTCGAGTGTACTTCGTTTCCAATGATCCTTTCAAATTCGTTTTCATCTCTAATGATTTTGGTGTATTCATCCTGTAAGGTGTTTTGGACACTAGTATAACTCATAGCATAAGATCAATTGTAAAATCAATGTTCCTCTTTGGAGGAAGTCTTGGCACTTGATAAGGAAACACACCCATGAATTCGTGCAACACATAATAGTCCTCCAACTTAGGAATTTCATTTTTTGTTTTATCCAAAACATGGCCTGCATATAACTGACAACTTTTCCTATAGGACTTCTTTAGTTGCATGGCTGAAATCTACCTAATAGAAACTAGTTTTGGAATTATCTTTACAACCCTTGGGTTTCTTTCTTCATCAATGCATTCAAAATTCATATTGTAGCAATCAATTTTAACTCTATTTTCTTCCAACCAGTCATTTCCAATGAGAATATCATAGGATCGAAGTGGAAAAATATTTATATTTGCATAGGTTAACAATCCATCCATTTCCAATGGACATTTCTCCATAATTTCACTAAATTTCCTCTTGGTTCTACTGGCTAGTTGGACCAAACCTGATTTACTATGCTTTGATCTCTTAAAATCACAAATCTCAACAATTTTAGGAGTGAACACCTATTCCATTAAATTTGGACCTTTTAGGCAAAATCTAGACTATAAAAGTGTGAATTTGTCCTTTCAATGTGTTAATATCAACCATTCTAAAGGCGAAAATTTGGGTTCTTAAAGTGGGAATATTGGGTTTGAAAAGTGTATTTTTCTATTCCAATAGTGTGTTTTTTAACGATTGAACCCTAAAAGGGAACGTTTTTATTATGAAAGTGTGAATTTCTATTCAAAGTGTGAATTTTAATTCAAAAAGTGTGATTTTTTATTTGAAAAGTGCATTTTTTTTTATTTCGAAATGTGCAATCTTTGAATATGAAAAGTGCAATGTTTATAATATTCAGAGAAATTAATTACAAAGGGCAATGATGTAACAATTAAGAACACACATCTCATGGTGAGGAAACTCGACAATCGAAAGGGATGTGGTAGGATCCTTTTCCTAGAGCATTAGGGTAACTGCACACCAACAGAGTTCTAAAAACGATGAGATGTATATAGGTTGACCTTGTGCCTTATGATGAGGAGGGCCACACATTTCATGGTGAGATGAAGGAAGGTTTAATGGATCACATGAGTAAACAATAAAAACTAATGGATTGGTATGAACAATGCAATGGATAAGCCACTTGGTGCAACATGGGTCACAAGGAAAACAAAGCATTAATAAAAGAAGGTATTGATGTCTCCTCCCTTAATAAAATATACTACACCATGTACGTGGGAGAGATATGGGGCAATATGTGAATTACTTAGGCATTTGATTATGAATTTACGATGGTTCAGGGAACCATTATTACAACAAGGGGAATCACCAAAGAGGTTTGCACCCATTTATGGCTAATATCAGTGTGGATAGTAAGTGTCATATTTTTCTCCATGTGTAAAGCTGAAATATTATTTCCCCCCTCCATATCTCCTTTAACACATAATATAAGGGGGAATGTCGTCTAAAGAGCCTCAAGAAGGAGGGAATGCCAAGTAGCTTGAGCACACAATCCAAAAGTGGATTATTAGAAGATAGAGGTTAATCCGCCAGTAGATGAGAGGTAGAATCCATTGAGATATCGAATTGTATGGGAGTAGAGTATTGTGGAAAATATTTCACAAGAGTGATTTGTTCCCACTTGGTGAGGGGAAAGGTCTTGTAGGATGTAATAAGGCCTCAATATTTGAAGCCCGTTTGTAGGTTTGATGAGATGGAATAATGACCCAAATGATCCTGCAAGTGGGTTTTAGTGGGAAAAAAAACAAGAAAATGAAAAACAAAACTTAAATAAAATGCCAAGAGGGAGTAGAGGATGTAAACTTAAATAGCCAATGTGAGCCAAACAACTTTGATATTTCCCAATGGCCAAGCTAGTACAACACCTTGGATATGTGAGCTCCAAAAGGAGGCAAAAAATATTACTAAGGGAGGGATTTCTTATCCAAACTTGTTTGTGAAATGGTTAAGGAACCAAATGAGAAGAACACTTTCTCCTTGGAGGAAGGAGGTGAGGGAGCTTTGGATAATTCTTGACAAGAGGGAATATTTGAGCTATGAGGGAGAACAATCAAAATTCTAGCAACATAACCTTTCTCAATTTTCTTCTTACAATTAGCATGCCCATGGATTTCTTTTATAAGATAATAGATGTCCATGAAATAACAAGATCCCAATGTGAACCCAATGATCCATGATGTAGCTCCAAAGTACACAAGAGAGGCCATTTAAGGAAACCAAGTTTGTGAAGGGACAAAATTTGAATTCTTTGAGTAAATGGAGCTTTCATGAACCTTTAATGTGTTATTGGTGGGTGAGATCCCATTGCTTCTATCAGTTGCACATGTATCAAAGGAATATTCACATTGTTGGGAGGGTGTTGCATTGGTAACACATGCTACCATGAGCATAAACAAGCCATTATCTGTGTGGTCATGTATTTTGTCTGTTTTGAGGCACTTTTGGACTCAATATGCTCTTTGGATCTTGTGAATATGTATTCGGTTGGATGCATGTTGTATGTTAATGGTGCTTTATCATGCAATTCACAAATTTGTTCCATGTGTGCAAGTTTTTTGTAATACCAAATTCCCCCTAATGTATGAGTTTTAAAGGGTATTGTAGAGCCAATAATGCATCATTATTTCTTTTGTGTTCTCTCTAGTGGTTCATGAAACTGGGTGAAACATAATTAGACAAGAAGAACCTTTAGAAGGAGGAAATTTGTTGATATAGTAGTGACTATAAGTGCTATTTTAAAAAAATGAGGTGGGCATTCGCATGCTCATGAAGATGACTAGAATGTCTACAAAATGGAGATACTAAGGAATCTCTCATAAATTACTAGGACATGGATGAAGGGATATTCAAACCATGTGAGAGTACATGAACCTAGAATTGATATTACTAGTACCAAATAAGTGGAACTATCAATAATATTGAAAACCCCACAATGGTGGGTGTCCAGAAGGGTGGTGAAGCCACTAAAGACTATAATGTACTAGATATACTACTACCATGATTTTCAAATGTGAACACTACTACCTTCAAAATGTATGACTCCCCATAATGCGATCAGAGGTGTTGTTGTTGAGCATACGAGATACTACTAAGTTAAGGAGCACTAATGAATGTCCTTACTCAGTCCGAGGCAATTTATTGTAGTGATTGAAATGAGTAACAAGGTATTATTGTAACTACTTCAACTCTCAAAATCTGAGGATTTGGTGTCGATGAGAGATGATGAATTGTGACAAGACGGGGTTATTATCCTTTGATCCAAAATCATGTTGTAACTAATTGTAGGACTAATTGACTTGAAACAAGATTAGTATATAAGTGTCGGGCTCATAAATTCCTTTGATTGATGTTAGCTTATGGAGTAAATGACGGAAACATACTTAAAAGTGGATGGATAGAATGTAACAAAGAGAGACAAACTACCGATGAAGGGTAAGAGGAGAGAAACAAGACTGAGGATATGGTGACTGGCCAAATTAACCATGCTAGGGTAGGAAGAATCAACTAAATTGATCAAAGGTGACTAGGGGATGTTGTCAAAAGAATGGGTGATTCCCACGGTTTTGAGGGTATCAACGAATGTTTTTTACATAAAGAATATTTAGTGGGGTCCCCATGATTTTGGGGATATTGGGGGATCAATTTGATGATGTGTGAGAATCCAACAATTTTGGGTTTGTTAGGGAGTCAATTTTAATGATGGGAGGGGTTCCCATCATTAAAATTGATGGTCCCCCATGGATTTATGTTATGTAGAATTTTCCTGTGGGAATAACTGGATAGAACTGGTTAGCTCGAATGGAAGAGGACCCATTAATTTATTCGTGGGGGTAATGATACAAATAAAATTTGTATTTGGGTTGAATTCACATGGAGGATTGAGATGGTCGTTGTAAATATTCCTTGGAATTGGTACCAAGGAATTTCGTTTTGTTGTACTGCTTGAGGTAGGGGAGTAAATGCACAACTATGAAATAGTTGGCATCAGGAAGGATTTTTACATGGGGTACCAAATTCCTCAAACTTGTGGGGGAGTCATCATCATGGGTGTTTAATCATGAAGGAGGTTGTTTTGGGAAAACACCCATGGGGCGGACAAAGTGTTCCTTGTTACTAGTTTTTGCAAACCAGCATGTGCTAAAAGGAACCTACTAAGGTTTATGGAAACCTTAGTATAATTTCGAATATGGAAAATTTAAAAACTAATAACTAATAAACATAAAAAAAACTATTTTAAGCATGCATATAACTTGGAATTAAATACATGTAAGCAAAAACTAAACTAATATTGGGTGCATTCGTTGACACATATACTGAGAGAATCAAGGAGTCATTTTTTTTTCATAAAAATAATGGATTGTATAGTTCCCAAAGTGATCCACTCAATAATTCTCATGTTTGTCGAATTTTAAAGGTTAAGCATTGACTTCGACAATTTCAAACCTCAATAGAACCTCGACAGGTTTCGCATCTCGACATGCATCGTCGACTCTAGCATCTCGACACGACTATGACAGATTTCTCTATGTCTTCTATTCATCTGTGATGGTTGAAATTTTGAACCATTCTAAATTCTTTGTAACTGAACGTAATCAGTAGTCACCCAAGCATTTTAGAATCCTATATAAACATGTACACTATTGTAAAATACAAGCAAGCAATAGAGAAATAATCGAATAACAGAGGTTGGTTCAAATTATTTCATTTTGTATGTGTGTTTACTTTCTGCCTATCTAGTGTATTTAATTATTTGCTTGTTTTGTTATTATTTTTGCATAATAGTGCTTGATTCATTCAATTGAATTTTTGTCCTCCGACGTGCGCCTGGGCACCCGAATCATTGGTATCAGAGCTAGATTCAGAGCTTAATTTTTGTAAACACTTCTAATGAATTTACCTACCTTATTCATGTTTAAACATGCTTGCAATACAATAAGACACTACCTTTGAATTCATAAAATATGGCTGAAGAAATCGACAATAGACATGCAACCAACGAGACATAACAACTCATAGAAAAATCATTGGCTCACCAGCGAACTGAAATGTTCACTTAGTTCATCGATATTCTCATGTGATTTGCCTTGAAATCCAGAGAATCCTTGATGAGATCTCACTCCGATAAAATAAGCCCCTTAAAAGTGCAAATGAATCTAGATATACCAAATCTTGAAGGAAATATTCAAGCAGAATTCGTCGATAATTGGGTACAAAAACTGCAATCCTACTACTCTTTGAATAAACTCTCCGAAGCATAAAAGGTCACCATTACATACTTAAAGATGTCAACCTCCGTGCATTGCTGGTGGGAGAATATATCGACAAAGATGGAACGAGAAGGATAACCCATATACATGTGGGATAAATTTATCATGTATGTCTGAAAGGAGTTATATGCTCTGAAGTACATTGAACAAGAGTATAAGAAGTGGCAGTAGCTAAGGAAATGGAAAGACTAGTCTGTGTAGAGTTACACCGATGAGTTTTATCGACTCATGGCTAGACTTGGCATCTAAGAATAAGAGAAATTTCTTGTTGTGAAGTACGTCAACAAACTATCCCCATACATTAAGAAAGAGATGGATTTTCTGTCTGCATAATACGCTTGCAAATGCATTCCACTATGCCATCAATAATGAAGATAAAAAAAAGGAAAATCATGTTTCACGACCAAAACAATAGGTCAAAAATCTGACAAGAAGTCACCGGTTGACTTCGAAAGGTCAAGACAACCTTCTCATCCAACTCTACGAAAGCCAGACTATCACAAGAAGCAATCTTAAAGAGATAAAAGGGAACATAGAAAACAACCTCCTATTGAGAAATGGTGTGATTATGATAATTCATCATGGCATGATATGTCAGAATGCAAAGTTCGAAAGACATTTTTGGAAAACATTTCAACATCCAACTTGTCTGATAAATCCCTAGTAGAATTCGACCTAGATGCATCAACCCTTTTGGCTCCGACATTGACCACTCCGACACCCTCGAATATAATCGACGAGGAGGAATGAGAACGCTTATTCCATACACATATATGGATTCAAAAAAATCCATTACGTCTAATTGTGGATAATGGTAGCCAAAAGAACTTTGTTTCTGATGATCTAGTGAAGAGACTTGGCCTTGTCACCACTCCACATCCTCGCCCTTACAATATAGGTTGTATGAAGGATGGACAGGAACTGAGGATCACCCGATAATGCAGACTCACCTACTTCATTAAGCCCTTTAAAGATGAATTGCTTTATGACATGGAATTTCTTTGCGTAACCAAATCCCTATTTGGGAAACCTTACCTATTGGATCGACATGGAAGTAATTAGCCATCACCTTAGATGGTGATTTCCAAAATGAAAATCAATGGTATGGCATACTAGAGCGATGACCTACATCAACGATTGCTATTATATATTTCAAACAAACAAAGAATATTATCAACCATGCTCAAAACTTTGCATTGATTATGATAAACCCTCAACATTCCAGGAAAAATGCAACAACCAGTCGACTCACCGATCCCCATAGCTCCCGAGAACAACAGAAGATTGACCACATTCTTGAGCAATTGCAAAATATATTTCAAGAGTCAAATGGAGTACCTCTAAATTTCCAAGTAAAACACTCCATTGAACTTGTTCATGGTTCTTCATTACCTAACACATTTATTTACATAAGATCCATTCTTGAAAATAAAGATATCCATAGAAAAATCCAATATTTCATCAACAAAGGTCACATTCGACCCAGCTCCTCTCCTTGTGGAAGTCTAGTCATCCTCATTCCAAAGAAAGATGGGACTTGGTGCATGTGCATTGAATATTGGGATCTCAATAAAATTTTGGTAAAGAATAGATACCCTCTTCCAAGGATAGACAAAATCATTGACTATCTGAAAGGCGCTAAATTCTTTACTGATCTTGATATCAAGTCGGTATACCATAAAATTCCAATCAAGTCCATCGATGTATGGAAAACTACTTTCAAACCCAAGGAAGGATTGCTTGAATGGTTAGTCATGCCTTTCAGTTTAACCAATTCACATGCAACGTTCATGTGATATATGGATGACCTTCTACAACCTTTCATTGACAAGTGTGTCATTTTCTATCTGAATAATATATTAATTTTTAGTCAATCATGGGAAGAACATGTCAAACAACTTTGACAAGTCTTCGACACTCTCCAACAACATTGACTATATCTGAACATAGACAAATTCTCATTTGCGATAAACAACATCAAACATTTGGGGTATGTAATTGACTATGCAAGCATTCATGTCGACCTAGAAAAAGTACAGATCCTCAAGATTGTCCCATTCCTCAAAAAAATCATGAACTAATAAGTTTTCTTGGTTTGGTGATTTTTTATTGACGATCCATACTTGGTTTGAGTCACATAGCCTGGCCCTTGAATCAGTTAACTAAGGGAAATGATAAAAAAATTTCTTCAAATGGACATTGACACAAAAACAAGATTTTGAGAAACTAAAAAACAAGCTTGGTACTGCACCAATACTTGTGTTATCTAATTTGCATCATCCTTTTTAGATTGAGACAGACACATTAGACTATGCTTTAGGAGCAGTGATCGCTCAGTCTGGTCACCCAGACACTTTTTATTTTAAAACTTTCAACAACACTGTTAGAAGGTATTCGATGTATGCGGAGGAAATATATTAAATTGTGAAATCCCTTAATAAATGGATACATTACATCCTTAGGAAGGAAATGGTCATCCTCACTGACCACAATCCCTTACTGTTCACCTCCTCCCATTCGAAATTACATACGAATTGACAACTTAAGTGGATTAATTACCTTTCACAATTCTACTTGGTAATTAAGTATCGAAAAGTTAAATCCAATGTCTTCATCGATTGTCTCAGCCGACCACCCATTACTCTACTTTTCACAGCGATGAGTATGTAGGGTTATGACACAACCACTTGGTTACAATTGTATTCAGAAGACTATGACTTCTCCAAAATTTATTGATAGCTTCAGAATGACATGTTGTCTACTACCGACTACTTCTTAAAAGACACCTTTCTATACAAGCTTGGACAACTTTGTCTACCGACCGGTGAGCATCAGCAATAGATCATTTAATATGTGCTCTATAGAAATACTGCGATACATTTTGGAGTAGAAAATACTCTTGTTATCCTCCAAAAGTATTTTCATTGTCCTTCACTTAAATATGACGGAAACAGGTATATTCGATCGTGTATGGTTTGTGTTATATATAAATCGTCGAATCGACAACAAGTACTTTATATGCTTTTGTTGGTTCCTAGTCGACCATGGGAATATATTTCTATGGACTATCCAGCAGGATATCGTACTACCAAACATTAGCATGACACGATCTTCGTAGTACTTGAGAGATTTTCCAAGATGGATATCCTCATACTGTGCAAGAAGACTATGATAGCACATCATATTGCTCAACTCTTCTCCGAACATGTTTGGAAACACTATCGCCTTTTGACGACCATCATTTTTGATAGAGTTTCTATATTTTTCAACATATTTTGGAAGACTCTTTGGAAACAACTCGACACGAGACTTTTTTTGTTGACAACTTTCCATCCTTTGACAGATGGATAGATGAAAGTTGTGAATCACTTCGTATTACAAATGCTTCACATGTACAACCACAAGCATCGTCGAACATGGGATTAAAGTATCCCATACATACAACACAACTACAATCATTCTCAACACATATCTACGGGAAAGAGTCCATTCAATATCTCTTCTGGATTTCAAACCTCAACGCCCATTGACTTGATCAGTCCAACAAGACAGTTGAATGACACCAACTTTGAAGGATGAGAATTGGAAAAAAAATTGAAGTTTGGAGACCAAATCTACAACATTCAGAAGCAAGCACATGAAATGTTGCAGCAAGCTAATGAGAAATCTCAAGCCTGACATGATCAACATCATACTCCTCATTCATTCCAAATTGAGGATTATGTATGGTTACATATAAATAAGGTGCGTTTCATTGGACCATACAGAAAGTTGAAACCTTTATGATATGGTCTATATAGTATCCTTAGGTAGATTGGAGAAAACACTTTCTAGCTTGGCATTCCTTCATGCTTGGGTCTCCATCAAGTGTTCAATGTGGATCTACTTAGACCATACCATGAACCCTTGTTGGAACATAACTACTAGCAAACAATAGAACCTGAGGACATCCATCCATATGTTTAGAAGCATCTTCCTTATGACACCATCATGGGGTGACTCATACGCCATAGAAGGACGAACTCAATTCTCTTGTTTAAAGTGGCTAAATCCGTACAAATTCCAACCCAAGGAAATGTTGGAATATTGGACAATACTAAGAGGGGTGGGTGAATCAGTATTTATAACTTTTAAAAATTTAAACCACTTTTAATTTATTCATTAATAGACATGATCAACAAGAACACAGATTTATCGTGGAATCCCAATTGGGTAAACCACCAATAATTCCTATTACTGCAAAATTATATTTACAAATAGTTTATGCCTGCTACTATAGATAAGGATGGTATTACAACCTATTTTCCAACAACTGGTGGAAGGAGTCTATGACCCACTATTTTTTTCAGCTGCTATTGAAAGGATGCTGCTACACCTTATTTACCCGCTACTACTGGAAGGAGGCTACACTACCTTGGTTTTATCAGCTACTACTGAAAGGATTATACGACACCATGTTTACTAGCTGCTACTGGAAGGAGGATACAGCCCCCTGCAAGCCTATTGACTTCCTGTAGAAGGAGCAAGTTGACATAAGTCGACTTGAAAGAAGACCGACTTAGTCAGCCGATTAAGTCGATGGACCGACTACGTCGGTCGGCCGACTAAACTAGTTAATTAAGTCGGCTAACTAACAGTCGTGTCGGTTCACCTAACCGACAGGTAGTTATTTTGTAACTGTTTGTAATTTGTATATATTAAGCTGTTGAGCCACACAAGAACTCAGTTCAGTTCTGTGCTTTGTATGAACTCATTATAATAAAATATTCTGTTCTATCCATTCTGTTCTTTTCTTCTGTCTCTGTTTATAATTGTATGTTTTAGTATGTATTATTGGTAACTTTATGTGATCTGTGAGATTACAACATTGGTTCCGTTGCCGGGACCCGACTAGGTTAGGTTAAGAATTTGGTGCCTGACCTCATTGGTTCCGTTTTCTGCTGGAGGAGTTGGTATGACTTCTTCCGGCTGTGAGGCTGATGGTGGGTTTGGCTGGGAGTCAGGGGGTGGTGGAGATGATGGTGGCGGAGATGGAGTAGGGGAAAAAAGGGTGACGGGACTGTTTGGTGGGCTTTGTTCAGAAGAGATACCTGCCTCCGACGGTGACGTGGGTGGTTCGTTCTGGGCGTCGACGATGATTGGCTCGGTGACAGAGTGGATGGATCCAATCACGTCGCCTCCGTCGTTGATCCTGGTGAATGTCGTTGTTTCTTGGGCGTAGATTTGTTGGCGTGCTTTCAGCGGAGTTGTCGTCCGTATTGTCTGTGCCGACTGGAACAGGGTAGGCAGTGTCATGAAGAAGGCTCTAAGCTCAGCGTCTTTGTCGGCCCTAGCTCTTGGTGCCTCCGGAATTTCTCTTTGATAGTCTTCCATGGGGTCGCCCAACTGTTCTGCCGGTGCTTGTTCTTCGACCACACGCGTCGGGGATGGAGGAGGGGGGGTCGACACAAGGTCGACGATGTTTTCAGGCATCTGTTGTGTTTTGGCTTTCTTGGGCCGACCTTCTGGTGAGCCGGCCTCAATATATCGTTGAAACTGGGTTTCAACCGACACTTTATTAGCGCGGGCATCTTCGACAATGTCGATAGCCATGGCGGCGAGTTCCTCGTCGTCATCGGATGAGTCAAGAATAAGCTTGCGCTTACCCCTGCCTGTTTGTTGTTTTTGTGTCTTAAGTCGCTTCCTAGCAACCGCTATCTCCTTAGCAAGCTTCTTGATGTTGCTTTTCGATAGGGCATACTCAAGGTCGTCCTCTTAGACTTCACCTTGGGGTTCTGGAGTGGGTTTGACGATTGCAGGAGCCGGAGGAGTTGTCTGTTGCACTATTGGCTACGTTTGTATGGTTGGTTGTTGTTGTTCTGTCGGCCGAGGGTCGACGGCCTGTGCAGTCGGGGGTTTGATAGTAAGATGCACTCGACTAGTGGGAACGGTCGAGGCATCCTCCAAGACGAAGGTACTGATATACAGATTAAGCTCGTAGTCCTCCTCCTTCTCCTGGTCGGTCAGTGGTTCGATGGTAGAGAAATCGACCGTTTTGGCAGCCTCCGGAATTGGTACCTTTGTTCCTGCCTGTCGGGTCAATTCTCTGAAGATTTGTTCAACTGTCGGGTAGTAGTCGAGGTCTTTTGCTTTGGGGTCTTGACCTCACATGTACCATACTGATGTATGGTCAAGTACTAACTGGATGTGTGAGTCGGGAGGGAGGTTTCGTCGGATGTTTTGGGGCACCCTCCACCTCGTCGTCTGCACCTTTAACTGCTGGAGCCAAGTCTCCAAGAAGACTTTCCCCTGTGCTAGCTCATGCAGGGTGCCTTTTTGTGAGAAAGGTTTGAAACGGTGCATTTCAAATCTGGTCGGCTCCCGGAAGACTGGACTGCCTTCCAGACAGAAGTGATACATGACTATCCAGATAATTAGGGAGGGGAATTTGATAATACCTCCCGTCTCCTGGCAGCGTTCACAGATGGTTTTGACCATGTCGGCGACATAGTCTCCCCATCGGTATATTTTTCCATTGGTGGTGATTGTGTCGACTGCCTCCAGCATCTCTAATTTAAGGTCGCTGCTTCGACCGGCCAAGGTAAGAGTGATTGCAATGATTTTCGCCACAATTTGTGGTGTTCGGGTCGCAATCTGGCCTATCATTAGTCCTTTAGAGTTTTTTCCAGTCAGTGTGACTTTGAGTTCTTGGACGAGGCCTTCCTTAATCCCAATTGGGACAGGGTCTCCTCTGTTCGACAGACCCGTAAGCGCCGAAATAACATCCCCGGTGATGTCAATCGGCTGGTCGAAATAGAATCGGCCGTTGTGGTAACGACTAATAATAAATTTTACAGCGGTTTCCTTTGTCCCGCCGAAGCTAGCCATCAATGGTGCGTTAGGGTACTAGAGAATGCTACTGTTGCGGACTTTTTCTGCGGCCTGTGTCATTTTACTTCCTTCATATGCCCAGTCTTGAATTTCGGCCCAGAGTTTCTGAAATGGACCCTCCTGGAGTTTTGCAGTTTTGATGTTCTTCAGTCTTTGGACCAAGGGTGTGTCCTCTGCCTACAACTCCTTGGCCTTCGCCGCAGCGCGGGTGAGTTTGGGTGCCATGATTTCGGATTGGTCGGAATTTGAACAGGGTGCTTGGGTGCTGGTCGACGGAGGATGCGAATGCTCTGTGTGTAAGGGGTGTGTTGAATGAACTTTTGATGGTCCATTATTTATAGGCGTGGGAATGGTGGAGTGTCGAACTGGTTGTATTAATGGCGGACTTGACAGTCCAACTGTAATACTTGAGTGCGATTTGGGGGATCTGGTTCGGCGCTCGAGGCCATTAATGTGTGATGGGACTCTCGAAGTCGACGGTTGGTGTCGATGATGAAAACGGTCGGCATGACTAGTCGATGAGGATGGTCGATGAAAATGATGTCGGTTGTCGAAGGGGTGGGTTGCTGTCATACTGGATATTTTTGAGTGGATTTTTAGAATTTTTTTCGAACTTTTTATAGGTTTTCGGTGAAAGTTACGGTCGTTATAAATTTATTTTTTTTTGAATCAGTTTTTGTATCGTTTAAGTCGGGCTCCATTGATGATCTTCCAAAATGCCAGGCCCTGTAATGTTTTTAGTCAGACTGAACCATTGGGGTGGATTTCTTCGACAACATAGGGTCCCATCCATTCTCTGTGCAGTTTCTTTGGTTTTCCTTTTACTCGACTGTTATAGAGGAGAGCAAGGTCTCCGACCGACAAGTTTTTGTTCTTGATGTTACGGTCGTGCCAGGCTTCTTGCTGTTGTTTTTGGATTTCTTGGTGTTGAATAGATATAACTCTATGTTCTTCCAGCTTACTGAGTTGGAACATTCGATCCTTTCTGGCATGCTCGACATCGATGTGCAGTAGTTGAGCTACAATAGGTGCCTGCTGTCGGAAGTGGAGGGGAACGACTGCTTCTTGGCCATATACCAGTCGAAAGGGGGTTTGGTCGGTCGATCGTTTATACGCAGTCCTGTATGCCCATAAAACTGCAGGGATTTTCTCATCCCAGTCATCTTTGTCGGTTTAGCATATTTTTGTTAACCCTTTTGTCAATGTTTTGTTGAAGGCTTCAATCGCACCATTCGACTGAGGGTGGTATGCTGTACTTCGACGGTGGTCGATGTGAAAATGGTCGGTTAAGTGTTTGATAGTTTTGTTAATGAAGTGTGATCCTTGGTCGCTGATCAGGGTTAGGGGACATCCAAATCGAGTAATGATGTTTTCATAGATGAACCTAGTAGCTACCTCGCTTGAACATGTTTCGACAGGTTCGGCTTCTGCCCTTTTAGTAACATACTCTACTGCTGTGATGATATATCTTGCACCTGATCGTCGGGCTGGGACAGGGAATGGTCCTATCAAGTCTATGGCCCAAATTTCAAATGTGAGGCTAGGGTTTACAGAGATCAGGGGCATTTCCGTACTCGGCAGTGGTCGACCAAGTCGTTGGAATCTGTCACATCGACTAACAAAGGTTTTACAATCTCTGTGAAGTGTCGGCCACCATAATCCAGACTGTTGGATTTTCTTGGCAGTTGTGTCGGCTTGGAAGTGTCCTCCTGCAGGTCCATAATGAGCTTCGTGCATGATTTGGTCTCGTTTATGGTCTAGTACACATCTTCTAAGGACATCATTTAACCCCATTTTATATAGAAATCCATTAATGAGGCTGTATGGGGCAGCCTTCATAGCTAGGATTTGCTTTTTCTTAGTGTTCAGACCTTCTGGTGCCTGACCTGTCTCTAAGAATTGTGCTATCTCTTCCAGTTCTTCTGGTACCGCTTCTATACGAAATAGGTGTGCGTTCGGCAAGTCGTCGTCGACTCCGGTCGGTTCCTCTCCTGTGTCGATACGGGATAGGTGGTCGGGTCCAACATTGAGCTTTCCCGGTTGGACCACTACTTCAAACTCAAACTCTTGAAAAAGAAGTAGCCATCGACAGATTCTGCCGTGATGAAGGGGTTTATTAACAAGATATTTCAACGCTTGATGGTCGGTGTAAAATATGAAGGGTTTGGCTAACAGGTAATGTCGATACTTTTGAAGGGAAAAAACCATACCTAAGGCTTCTCTTTCAGTGGTCGAATAATTCTTTTCAGCATGATGTATTACATACTAAAAATATGC
Organism: Pseudotsuga menziesii; assembly: GCA_001517045.1. NCBI lineage: Eukaryota > Viridiplantae > Streptophyta > Pinopsida > Pinales > Pinaceae > Pseudotsuga > Pseudotsuga menziesii. The sequence continues at coordinate 143,131 of LPNX010101398.1, read as the reverse complement.
ATATTGTCACTCGTCAAGGCACAAAAACAGGGCCAGATAACCCCCAAATTAGCAAAATACAAGACACAAATAATTATCCAGACCCTATAAAACAAAAACACACCTATCAAGAGGCATCACACATATTTCAAAACATTGCACAACAAGAAGACATTATTCACAGTCGACTTGGCATGACACAGCAGTTAACCCATCTCATTCAAACAGATGAGTCGATAGCCCACTTCATTGATTTATTGCAGCAAATAAAAAATACTAACCCTGAAAAACAAACTAAGAACATTTGTAACCTAAATAAAAAAGACAAAAACGATGTTGACCCTCTAGTCGACCTGGAAATCGAAGGTTTTCATGTCCGACAAGTGGTACTTGATTTCGGGTCGCAGGTGAATATTATGACCCAAGACACATGGGAAAAGATGGGAAGACCTCGACTCTATGAGTCAGGCATTTATCTAAAACTGGCCGACCAAGGTCTCATTGAACCCATTGGGGTTTGGAAAAACGTAGACACAACCATCAAAGGAATATCAACCAAGGTTGATTTCGAAATTATTGACCCAAAGGAAGGATCTAGCTCCTTCCCAGCGCTTGTAGGTCGACCTTGGGATCGAAAGATGAAAGCCTCTATCTCTTTAGACAAAGAACGTATTAAGCTCAAAGGAAATGGCCAAAAGGTCATAGTACCTATCAATCCCACCCAAGGACAACCTTGGGTTGAACCGATTGACGAGGAAGTTGATATCCGACAACTTTATCAGATCCAGAATAAAACCGACTATACTGAACCAAACGCCCAAGGGGAGCTTTACTTAGGTAAGCCAGACTCAGTCGGGTATAATTCAGACGCTGAACTCTATGACTGGGAGATAGAAAACTACGAAAGACAAGCAAGAGGGTGCTGGACTATTCAAATAGTACAGAAAAAACCCACCCGACAGTGCTTCATCGTATCAATTATACCTAAAATTTTTGAGAAGAAACAAAGGGAACGTCCTACCTTACAACCCACGAACTTAAACAATCCTCAACTACCCCGGTATAAGGAGAGGGACTCCCCAGTCATGCATGTCGAACAATTCTCTAAAAATATTGGAGAACATGGTCGACTGCAAAGCTTAGTGGAAACATTTACAGGTCAAGCAGCTAGATGGTGGGATACTCATCAATCAAAACTACAGACCTGGACAACTGCTTCAACCTTCTTTGTCGAACGGTTCGGAGGGAATAAGTTAACACAGGAAGCCCAAATCCCTATCTTCACTCAAGGTCAGAACCTAGAAGACCACATTAGGACTTGTGAAAAGGAGTGGAAAAGACTTGGTTACAAAGATGAGAGAGCCTGGCCCCATTTGTTTCCTTCAACCTTAGACGACTTACCTAACAAGTGGTATAAAATGGAGGAAGCTAGGGGAGAAACCTTCTTTTGGTAGGAATTGAGAGACAACTTTATCAAAGAATTCCAGTTTACACCTCAAAACGAAAAATTGGATGAAACAGCACAGCAAATCAAACAATTCCTCCAACTGACTGTCACTCAACCCTACCCGAACCATCGACAGGTTAAGGACTGTAATACTATACAAACTACATCCCGACCACATTCGACCCGCTTGAACTTAGAAAATGAACACACCATAGGCAAAAGCTTTAGATGGAACCCTCACCACCGTGAAACTAACAAACCTATCTATTCCATCTTGAAAGTCGAGACCACAGATAAACCCGACACTGACATAATGACTGCAGCCGATTTTCCTGCTACATTCTCACAGTTCAAAGAGGGCAGTCGACCGATCAATGAAGCTAAAGCACCAGAGTGGCTGGATGCAAAAGTAAAAACTAAGGAGGTTGACATTTCAAATGACGACCGTCCAAAGATAGCTAAGATTGGACACTATTGGAACGAACATCAAACCACTGAAATTGTAAACCTACTTAAAGAGTTCCAAGATGTCTTTGCACGGGACTACAAAGACTTAAAAGGACTAGTTCAAGAAATGGGAGAGATGAAAATAGATGCTAAACCTGATGTCTGACCTGTTAAGAAATGACCTTATAAACTAGCTCATAAGTATAAGGAAATAGTCAAGAAGGAAATAGACAACATGTTAGCAGCAGGAATCATCTACCCCATCGACCAGTCGAAATGGGAAATCCCCATGGTCGTACAGCCTAAGAAACATGACCCGACTAGGTTAAGAATTTGTGTCGACTTTAGAGAGCTTAATAAAGTCACACTAACAGATCCCTTCCCAACCCCTTATGCTGATGAAATCTTGAATGAAGTGGCAGGACATGAATGCTACTCATTCACAGATGGATTTTCAGGATATAACCAAGTACCTATAGCAAAGGAAGATCAGAAGAAAATGACGTTTGTTTGTGAATTTGGTTATTTTGCTTATAGGGTTATGCCTTTTGGATTAAAGAATGCACCTGCAGTCTTTTCCAGAATTGTTGTAAAAACTTTCCAAGAATACATCTATAAAACCATGGCAGTCTACTTCGATGACTGGATTATATATTCCACCCTAAAAGACTACTGCACATGGCTCCGACTTATGCTGGAGAGATGTCGACAGATCCAACTCTCCTTAAACATTAAGAAGTGTATCTTTATGACCCCCATAGGGATCCTACTAGGACATGTTGTGTGCAAAGATGGTATTAAGGTTGATTTTGCCAAAATTAAAATCATCCTCGACTTGAAGCCTCCAATAAACCCTAAACAAGTTCAGGTGTTATTGGGACATACAGGGTATTATAGGAAGTTTATCCGACATTAATTAGACATGACCTACCCTCTGGAAGAGCTGCTAAAACAAGATCAAGACTTTAAATGGACCGAAGAATGCCAAATATCCTTCGACAAACTCAAGAGAAAACTGGTCGAAGCCCCCATACTTAAATTTCCAAATTGGTCTACCAAATTTCATGTGCATATTGATGCATCAGGGATAGCTATTGGAGCAATCTTGACTCAACCAGGGGATGATGGAATGGATTACCCAATAGTTTACAGTAGTCGAAAACTCAATAAGGCTGAAAAGAATTATTCGACCACTGAAAGAGAAGCCTTAGGTATGGTTTTTTCCCTTCAAAAGTATTGACATTACCTGTTAGCCAACCCCTTCATATTTTACACCGACCATCAAGCGTTGAAATATCTTGTTAATAAACCCCTTCATCACGACAGAATCTGTCGATGGCTACTTCTTTTTCAAGAGTTTGAGTTTGAAGTAGTGGTCCGACTGGGAAAGCTCAATGTTGGACCCGACCACCTATCTCGTATCGAGACAGGAGAGGAACCGACCAGAGTTGACGACGACTTGCCGGATGCACACCTATTTCGTATAGAAGCGGTACCAGAAGAACTGGAAGAGATAGCACAATTCTTAGAGACAGGTCAGGCACTAGAAGGTCTGAACACTAAGAAAAAGAAAATCCTAGCTATGAAGGCTGCCCCATACAGCCTCATCAATGGATTTCTATATAAAATGGGGTTAGATGATGTCCTTAGAAGATGTGTACTAGACCATGAACGAGACCAAATCATGCACGAAGCTCATTATGGAGCTACAGGAGGACACTTCCAAGCCGACACAACTGCCAAGAAAATCCAACAGTCTGGATTATGGTGGCCGACACTTCACAGAGATTGTAAAAACTTTGTTAGTCGATGTGACAGATTCCAACGACTTGGTCGACCACTGCCGAGTACAAAAATTCCCCTGATCTCTGTAAACCCTAGCCTCACATTTGAAATTTGGGCCATAGACTTTATAGGACCATTCCCTGTCCCAGCCCGACGATCAGGTGCAAGATATATCATCACAGCAGTAGAGTATGTAACTAAATGGGCAAAAGCTGAACCTGTCGAAACATGTTCAAGCGAGGTAGCTGCTAGATTCATCTATGAAAACATAGTTACTCGATTTGGATGTCCCCTCACCCTGATCAGCGACCAAGGATCACACTTCATTAACAAAACCATCAAACACTTAACCGACCAGTTTCACATCGACCACCGTTGAAGTACAGTATACCACCCTCAGTCGAATGGTGCGATTGAAGCCTTCAACAAAACATTGACAAAAGGGTTAACAAAAATATGCAATACCGACAAAGATGACTAGGATGAGAAAATCCCTGCATTTTTATGGGCATACAGGACTGCGTATAAACGGTCGACCGACCAAACCCCCTTTCGACTGGTATATGGCCAAGAAGCAGTCGTTCCCCTCCACTTCCGACAGCAGGCACCTATTGTAGCTCAACTACTGCATATCGATGTCGAGCATGCCAGAAAGGATCGACTGTTCCAACTCAGTAAGCTGGAAGAACATAGAGTTATATCTATTCAACACCAAGAAATCCAAAAACAACAGCAAAAATCCTGGCACGATCGTAACATCAAGAACAAAAACGTGTCGGTCGGAGACCTTGCTCTCCTCTATAATAGTCGAGTAAAAGGAAAACCAAAGAAACTGCACACAGAATGGATGGGACCCTATGTTCTCGAAGAAATCCACCCCAATGGTTCAGTTCGACTAAAAACATTATAGGGCCTGGCATTTCGGAATCTCGTCAATGGAGCCCGACTTAAACGATACAAAAACTTATTAAAAAAAAAAAAAAAATTTATAACGACCGTAACTGTCATCGAAAACCTATAAAAAGTTCGAAAAAAATTCTAAAAATCCACTCAAAAATATCCAGTATGACAGCAACCCACCCCTTCGACAACCAACATCATTTTCATCGACCATCCTCATCGACCAGTCATGCCGACCGTTTTCATCATCGACACCAACCGTCGACTTCGAGAGTCCCATCACACATTAATGGCCTCGAGCGCCGAACCAGATCCCCCAAATCGCACTCGAGTATTACAGTTGGACTGTCAAGTCCGCCATTAATACAACCAGGTCGACACTCCACCATTCCCACGGCTATAAATAATGGACCATTGAAAGTTCATTCAACACACCCCTTACACACAGAGCATTCGCATCCTCCATCGACCAGCACCCAAGCACCCTGTTCAAATTTCGACCAATCCGAAATCATGGCACCCAAACTCACCCGCTCTGCGGCGAAGGCCAAGGAGTTGCAGGCAGGGGACACACCCTTGGTCCAAAGACTGAAGAACATCAAAACTGCAAAAGTCCAGGAGGGTCCATTTCAGAAACTCTGGGCCGAAATTCAAGACTGGGCATATGAAGGAAGTAAAATGACACAGGCCACGGAAAAAGTCCGCAACAGTAGCATTCTCCAGTACCCTAACCCACCATTGATGGCTAGCTTCGGCGGGACAAAGGAAGCCGTTGTAAAATTTATTATCAGTCGTTACCACAACGGCCGATTCTATTTCGACCAGCCGATTGACATCACCGGGGATGTTATTTCGGTGCTTACGGGTCTGTCGAACAGAGGAGAACCTGTCCCAATTGGGATTAAGGAAGGCCTCGTCCAAGAACTCACAGGCACACTGACTAGAAAAAACTCTAAAGGACTAATGATAGGCCAGATTGCGACCCGGACACCACAAATTGTGGTGAAAATCATCGCAATCACTCTTACCTTGGCCGATCGAAGCAGCGACCTTAAATTAGAGATGCTGGAGGCGGTCGACACAATCGCCACCAATGGAAAAATCTACAGATGGGGATACTATGTCGCCAACATGGTCAAAACCATCTGTGAACACTGCCAGGAGACGGGAGGTATTATCAAATTCCCCTCCCTAATTATCTGGATAGTCATGTATCACTTCTGTCCGGAAGGCAGTCCAGTCTTCCGGGAGCCGACCAGATTTGAAATGCACCATTTCAAACCTTTCTCACAAAAAGGCACCCTGCATGAGCTAGCACATGGGAAAATCTTCTTGGAGACTTGGTTCCAGTAGTTAAAGGTGTGGACGACGAGGTGGAGGGTGCCCCAAAACATCCGACGAAACCTCCCTCCCGACTCACACATCCAGTTAGCACTTGACCATACATCAGTATGGTACATGCGAGGTCAAGACCCCAAAGCAAAAGACCTCTACTACTACCCGACAGTTGAACAAATATTCAGAGAATTGACCCGACAGGCAGGAACAAAGGTACCAATTCCGGAGGCTGCCAAAACGGTCGATTTCTCTACCATCGAACCACTGACCGACCAGGAGAAGGAGGAGGACTACAAGCTTAATCTGTATATCAGTACCTTCGTCTCGGAGGATGCCTCGACCGTGCCCACTAGTCGAGTGCATCTTACTGTCAAACCCTCGACTGCACAGGCCGTCGACCCTCAGCCGACAGAACAACAGCAACAAACCCTACAAACGCAGCCAACAGTGCAACAGGCAACTCCTCCGGCTCCTGCAATCAACAAACCCACTCCAGAACCCCAAGGTGAAGTCGAAGAGGACGACCCTGAGTATGCCGTATCGAAAAGCAACATCAAGAAGCTTGCTAAGGAGATAGCGGTTGCCAGGAAGCGACTCAAGACACAAAAACAACAAACAGGCAGGGGTAAGTGCAAGCTTATTCTTGACTCGTCCGATGACGACGAGGAACTCACCGCCGCGGCTGTCGACATTGTCGAAGATGCCCGCGCTAATAAAGTGTCGGTTGAAACCCAGTTTCAATGATATATTGAGGCCGGCGCACCAGAAGGTCGGCCCAAGAAAGCCAAAACATAACAGACGCCTGAAAACGTCGTCGACCTTGTGTCGACCCCCCCTCCTCCATCCCCGATGCGTGCGGTCGAAGAACAAGCACCGGCAAAACAGTTGGGCGACCCCATGGAAGACTATCAAAGAGAAATTCCGGAGGCACTAAGAGCCAGGGCCGACAAAGACGCTGAGCTTAGAGCCTTCTTCATGATGCTACCTACCCTGTTCCAGTCAGCACAGACAATACGGATGACAACTCCACTGAAAGCACGCCAACAAATCTACACCCAAGAAACAACGACATTCACCAGGATCGACGACGGAGGCGACGTGATTGGATCCATCCACTCTGTCACCGAGCCAATCGTCGCCGACGCCCAGAACGAACCACCCACGTCACCGTCGGAAGCAGGTATCTCTTCTGAACAAAGCCCACCAAACAGTCCTTTCACCCTTTTGTCCCCTACTCCGTCTCCGCCACCATCATCTCCACCACCTCCACCACCCCCTGACTCCCAGCCAAACCCACCATCATCCTCACAGCCGGAAGAAGTCATACCAACTCCTCCAGCAGAAAAACCACCGTCCCCCATACCCCCTCCTCCTAAAAAAGAAACTCCCCCGACTTCTCTACCACATCCCCAAGCAGAGCAACCCTCGGCCTCCGTTCCACCCACTACAGATCCCACTTCAACTACTGCAGGCACCCAAGAGCCATAGCCAGACACTCAGAAGAAAAAGAAAGACCATCATAGAACATCCGGCCTGAAGATTAGCTTAAAAGATGCAAGTTCGCTAACTGACTCAAAGGTCGGCCAACTACTCAAAACTTTGGCCAAAGAGTCAAAGAAGAGGACGGTCACCAAAAGTAAAGAGCTCAAAGACAAGGAAGCAGAACAGGTCGAGTTTCTCGACAAATGCAGGTCTCTTGCACAATCTGTCGTCCCAGGCCCGGTCGAAGACACTACAGATCGACCTCTGGAAAGGGCATACCAGCTATTTGAAAGCATAGTGTCGACTATACAGACACATCTCCAAGAGACTAAGGCAGAGCACAAGGAAGAGACTGCCCGACTACTCCTGACACAGCACACTGCATTTTCTGAAGCCTACAAAGTCTTACAGGACCATATGCAGGAATCCATGGTTACTGAGGAATTACTAAGAGACTGGCCTACTCATTATGGCCAAGTCTATCATCAGACCAGGCAGACACGACAGGGTATTCAGGCCTTGGAGGGACGTAAGTCGACAGAGGCAGCAATGAGGCAGACCATTGAAGAGCAGATTGTGATGGAAACCAGCAAACTGCAGAAGCTAGAACGAGAAGCTCATCAGTGGGTTCAGCAAGCCCTTCCTAATTTAGAAAAGGTCGACAACATCTGCCCACAGATGCAGAGACTCCTTAATGCTGCAGACGAATAGAACCAAATGCTGGGTCCCAACATGGAGCACATTGCAGAAATTCCCATGGCAGGAAAGATGTCGGTACTTTCAAATATGACTACTCTGACGATTGACATCCAGAAGGCCTTGCAGACCTGGACAGATTTCCAGCACCGGCTTGCCGTCACTGCACCAGCAATAATCGAAGTATGCATCCAGCGAAGACCGACTATCCGTCTGCACAATCCACCTCAGTAGCCATTGCAGGGTTCGACAAAACAAACATTTTTTGTACCTCCCTGTTTCTTCGGGACGCAAAAATGTTTTTTTCGTGGGGGAGATGTAGAAGGAGCAAGTCGACATAAGTCGACTTGAAAGAATACCGACTTAGTCAGCCGATTAAGTCAATGGACCGACTATGTCGATCGGTTGACTAAACTAGTTAATTAAGTCGGCCAACTAACAGTCGTGTCGGTTCACCGAACCGACAGGTAGTTATTTTGTAACTGTTTGTAATTTGTATATATTAGGCTGTTGAGCCACACAAGAACTCAGTTCAGTTCTGTGCTTTGTATGAACTCATTATAATAAAATATTCTGTTCTATCCATCCTGTTCTTGTCTTCTGTCTCTGTTTATAATTGTATGTTTTAGTATGTATTATTGGTAACTTTATGTGATCTGTGAGATTACAACACTTCCCTAGCACCACCCTACCACCCTAATATGTTTTTAGTAAACTTCCAGATCTCTTTACCCTTCAATATTTGTCACACATATAGGTCTTTGCTTATTCTTCTACGATCTGGACTATAAAGACAACTTCTTTCACTAATCATTCTATCTATAAATATCCTCTAACACGTTTTCTATGAATGCATCTCTTCACCTTTGCACCTTTTCATTATTAGATCGCGCCTCCTAATGAAAACTCAATTCTTCATTTTAACAATTCTTTAACTCTATTTAGTTTTATCATTCATACCTTTCCGCAACACAATCTTACCATAATTGCCTCTCCACAATGATAATTATTCACCAGAAATTCTTCTGAATTTTCCTTTCCGCAACAGATCCTTTCTTCAACCATCCTAAGTCGTTAATCCATTGCGGATTATTTCCTGTTTATCGATCCAACACACATATTTTCCTCTGTAATCATATTTTTGCAATTTCCTTAGCTTTCCGCAATTGTCTTTCCACAACAACCTTTCTGCACCATTTATTTCTTCTAACTCTTATAGACCATTGATCTGATGTGGATTGCAGATTGCAGACGTGTGGTTTGAATTTTCTCGAAAGTTCCTTCCATGACCTTCCTTTCTGCAACTACCTTTCCGCAATAGTCTTTTTGGACCGTTGATTTCTTGCGGACTCTTCCTAGACCATTGATCCAAGATCAGATGTGGATTGCGGATTGCAGGTTTTTCAAAATCCTTAAAAGTGCTTTTGTAATTGTCTTTCCACAAGGTTTCTTCCACATCATCGATCTCATTCAGACTCTTTCCTGATCGTTGATCTTAGATCGGATAGAGATTGAGGATTGTGGGTTTTGCAAATTTCTTGAAAACACTTCCACAATTTCCTTTATGTGATATTTCTTCTGGATTGTCGATCTCTTGCAGAGTATTTCTTGACCATCGATCTTCCAGATTGTGGTTTTCATATTGTTGGTTCCTAAAATCTCAAAGTTTCTTCCATAATTCTTTTTCCGTCATTTTTCTTCCACACTGTCGGTCGTTTGCGGATGCTCTCCTAACCGTCGATCTTGCTGCTTCACTCCCGACTGTTGATTTTACAATCAAATGTGGATTTTCGGAATGTAGGTTTTCCAAATTTATTTAAAACACTTATGCAATCTTTCTTCTCAATCTTCAATCACTTACGGAGTCTTTCTTGACTATTGATCCATGACCAAATGCGGATTCAATCTTAACCGTTGATCCTTTTGTGGATTCAAATATAGTCGTTGATCCTTCCAAAAGGTAGGGTGACTGACAGGTCGTCCCATGCTCCAAGCTGGTGAGTTCTCATTGATTCCAAGCACCTAGATCCCTCACACTACCTTTTCTCTATTCATTGAATAAGTCTAGTGAGACTAGTGCATATAAGCACCAACAAACTCAACCGTGCTACTAATGTGGGATAAATCCCAATAATCAAAATCAATCTGCACCGTTTGTTAACCCAAAAATCCCACAATGAGATCTACATGACCTGCACCACCTAAAGACATCTACGTACGACCCTCATTTGACCCCATTTGACCCCCACACCCTCAAGAAGGCTTAAGAATATGAAAAAGGACTTAAAAACCCCTAAAAAGATCCAAAATAGATCTCATAGGGGCTAAAGCCTCCAAAAAGGGGCTAAAACCCCTCAAAGGAGCTTAAGACCCCCAAAGAGCTAAAGATTGAGCAAAAGGGACTAAAAGCTCAAAAAGGGGCTAAAGCCTCAACCAGGGGCTTAAAACCGTAAAAATATTGAGAAAAAGTATAAATAGAGGGGTGGGGGTCACTCTCAAAACACTTCTTCACTCCCTATCGTTATGCTGCCCATGTGAGTGCCTTGAGACCATTTTCCACTCAAGCCATTCATCCTCCCTCTCCTCCATTCCTCCATTGAGCCATAGCTCCCCATTCCTAAGAGAGGTGCTCTCCCAAGCTAGGGCATGGTGGCCCATTCCAACCAGAAGGTATACTTGTTTTGTTTTATGTCTTTACTTTGGTAGGTTGTAGTTTTTCTAATAGTATTTGTTTACAAGTTTATTGCTTAACATGTTCTTGCAGGTTTTCATTGATTGCTTGCAGGTATTTTGGTTTTCTAACACTTGTATGCAGGGTCTTGGAGCTTAACCATAACCTTGTGTGTAGAGGGGTTTCATTTTTCTCATTTATGTTTCAGTCTGCTTTCTTTCTGTTCTTTCATTCTCATAGAAACCCTACCCTTCCGTCCTATAGATAGAAGGAAGTTGTTCTTGCTCTGTAGCTAGGGTGAAAGCCCTACTACATATTTGGTGACCATACCAAGTCGATCCCACAGGATCCCTGGGTTTTATTTTCCCTAGTTTAGTTTTCTTTCAAATCTAGATTAGATCTATCTTTTCCTACATTTCTAGTTACTGCCGAGCCTCCTCAAGGCCAAACCGAGCCCATTTGGCCACAATAGAGGTTATTGTCTGTCAGATTTGACTTAGGTTCAAAATAATTTCACCTTTCGGAGCAGGTTGCTCTTATCGGGCTGAAAGGTGCAACTAGGTCGCTCATTCGGGCCCAAAAGGTGCGACTAGGTTGCTCATTTAGGCTTGAGAGGTGTGACTTCAACCTAGAAGTGAGACCGCTTCTGTCTGTAGTTTCTGAGCGACCCCTCGCCTGTTTTGGGGAAAATTTGGCGATCCCTTTGCCACATTTTCCCTGAAAAGAGCGATCTGTCTCTTAGATTTGTATTTTTAAAGATTAGGGACTGTTAGTGCGACTCAGCCACCTCTGTCCATAAAACCAGTGTGTATTTCCTTTCAGTACCTGTTCATTTTATTACAGCATGTGTAAACCAATGTTAAATTGAATGGCTAATTGATTAATGAATCTATTTAAAGATTAAATCAAGAAATTACTGTAGGTTTCAATTCTTAAGTTCAAATTATCATCTTGCCTAGCCCTTCCTCCTCTACCCAGTGATCACCCTTCGGGGTATTCTGGGATAAGACAAAGGGTGAAGCTCGTATAGTAATAGGCACTTCACCTGTCATTTTTCTAAAACCACGAAAAATGGGTGACATGGAAGGTAGAGGGAGTAGTAGGCCCAGGGGGACTCACGATGTTCAACATCCTCCCTATTAACTGACCTTGCATCTGGAGGGTGACCTGAGGATATACGGATGGGTTTAGTCCCATTGCGTTGAGAGCCAGCACCCTTTCCTGGTTGAAGAGAAATACAGGTGTAAGGCAGTCACCTAGTCAGGCTATCATAGTTCAGATTCAGATATGGTACATGTTTAAATTTATGTTTATCATTTACTGATTTCATAAAAAATGTTCTGAACTTTGCAGAATATTCATAAACCATTTAAGTAGACACTAAATACAACAGAAAGACAAAGGGACATGCACACAAACCATACCATAAAAAACAACCAAACTCAGTTCATGACGCTGCGCAAGCCATTAAAATCTATAATTTACACTAAGTCAAACATCTGTAGTCTTTGAGGACATAAGTCCCTGGCTGCCTTAACAATGGGAAGTACTTGGGCTCAGCCCAGAACCTCATTGTGAGGAGTACCATGGGAACCCCAAAGTAGCTGTTCGCTGAGAGGAATTGCCAAGCAAAACGGGCAATGACCCCCACCGATTGACTAGCACTCCCATGAGGAAAAAGCCAAGCATTGTCTTCTGGAAATCTTGGTGGCCAAGTGACCACCTGAAGCCAATAGGAAGCCATTAAAACCGGGGTCCAAAAATCATTACCATATTTCACCATTTGACATACAAATCAGACACAATTGATCCCCGCGTTCTTCCTCACACCTGAAAGGTGATCCACCACAGTTCTAGTCCTTGAACTAACAACATTGAGACCATTCTCGATGACCCTCTACACCATCAGAAGGCCATATAGCCTCCGATTCAGACTCATAATCATACCAATCTGAGCCAGACTTGCATACTGCACCATCCATCCCCATGGCTGGTGCAAACCCGGATCCATTTTATGGCTTAGTGATTGGAAGTGGACCCATGTCCACACCTGACACCACCACCAACACCTCTATTGGTGGCCCCAACACGGTCATGCAAACCATCATAATATAGCTACCACCACCCATATTGACCAATCAAGTTGTCCCACTTGTAACACATGGGGACAGTGTGCCTTCCACCCACACTGTCCCACTTGGCATACATGGGGGCAGTGGCCATTCCACCTACACTTCCCTCCTATCACACATGGGGGTAGTGTCCCTTCCACTCACATAGTTCCTTTTATAACACTTGGGGGCAGTGGCCCGTCCACAATGATGCCACAAGTACCCCCAGTTATGTAGGTGCATCATGTCCCTGCAAACCCCACCACCATTGCTGCCCCATCTCACATCAACCTTGGGTCAAACCTTCCTTTCATGGCACATCTCAACTTGCTTGAATTAGCTCAGCTAACAAATGACCCTATCTGCCATCAAAATTTTTGGCCTCCCATGCCAACCAAACCTCTCTCAAACATTCCCAAGTTTGAAGGGAAGGCAGGGGAGTGCCCCCAAAACCACATCATGACGTTTCACCTATGGTGCTCATCAAATAGCATTGTAGATGATTCTATCAGGCTCAAACTGTTCCAACGCACCCTCACAGGTGCTGCAGCCAAGTGGTACATCGAGCTACCACAAGCCAAGTACCCAGATTTCAACTCCTTGGATTTCATGTTCCTGCAATATTTCCAACTCCCCTTTAAATACGATGAAGGGGTGGAGATCTTGTTATCTTGCCGCCAGAATACTGTGACCTACATAACCAACCATATCCATGAGTGGCGGCGACGTCGTATTTTGTGCAAGATTCAACTTGATGACAGGATCTTCCTGGATTGGTTCCTAAAAACTTTGCTACCACCTATAGAAAAGGAGGTCGCATCCGAACGTTCCCAATCTGAAGAGGAGGCCATCTTAAAATCCCAGCAGTTTGATTTGATCTATGCACAGTCTGGATACCTTTACACTGTCATTCCAGATGCTCCCTGTGCGGGCACCTCCTACTGGGATGCACCGGGGGCATCCCATGCCACAGATGGCATCATAGGTTCTGTCTCCCACCAACCACAACATCGTTCGACACCACCTGTAATACCACCACAACCAAGAAACACCCCTAGTGTTGCCTACCAAAACCAAACTATGGACTATGCAAGACTGATGTCCCAGTCTAGAGCCACAACTTCTTATGCATAACCTACGCCACCACAATAGGCCCAGGCATTAGCTTGGCTAACACAACAATACACAGGACAAATGACCACATTTGTGGCATCGAAACCCACCCAATTCTACTATGCACCACCGGTGCAAGCTGTTCAAGCCCTCGCCCCTGCTCCATTGGGACAGGTGTTTGCATAGCAAAACCGTCCCAACCAGCCAACCCCCAATAACCAACAAGGGTAAGCCAGGAATAACTGACCCCGGAACCAAGGCAAAAATCAACCATAGGGAGGCAATCAGCAACCAAATCCTCCCAAGAATGCCGCCACAAAATGGCTAGCCCAAAATCCTCAACTACCAAATGCATCGACATGCAACGCTTCGTTGCGTACAAACCAACCGTGCACGCTATGCAAGGTCTATGGGCACTACACATACCAGCGTCCCTTCATGGGTCGTGCTAAGCAGTCCATTAGGAATGAGTTTCAACATCCCACCAATACAACAGACCAAGCCCAACCCAACCTGGTACCACCAAGACCTCCTCCTATGGTACTCCAAAAACCATTACCAATCCAAGGACTGGTGGAAACTACACCTCCTCCCCAACCCAATCCCAACACCTCTGGGGCACCTATAACGACAGAAATAGGTGTTCACCACCTGCTAGCTATGACAACTGAAGAGGTCAATTTACAGACTAGATAGAATCAATAAGTTACCAACACCGAACCCATTGACACATCAACAACATCTACATCCAAAATAGCCAATGCACCTCTTCAGTTACCCCCTTTCTCGTGCCTCGCCATACACCGGGTTGCCAACAATGCCATGGCTAGAGCTGCTATCAGCTACAACATCGTGGATGATTTGGACCAAACACCTACCACCATGTCCGGTCTTGAGGTACTCAAAACTTTCCCAACGCAGCGGAATGCCTTACTAGCTGCCTTGGGTGCTGTAGGCCCATCTGACTCCAATTTAATCACATTTGACATGGAGAATGGAGAACCGTGGATGCCATCAACCATTTCCTTCCAAATCCCGTTGTCTATTCAAAATTTGGTCATACACTGGTGCATAGTGGATGAGGTGGCATCCATGTGTGTTATGTCTACCCTAGTCTAGCAGAAGCTTGGATCCCCAATTCTACAACCATCCTCTACTACTCTGCGGGCTTATGATGGCCATCCCACTAAAGCCCAAGGAATCCTCCCTCATGTCCCCATCACATTAGCCAGGAAAATAGTATTGATTGACATAGAGGTTGTCAATGCTCAGTTGGACTATAACCTTCTCCTTAGAAGAAGTTATATGTACACCATGAGAGCTATAGCATCAACCGTTTTCCATCTCATGATGTTCCCCCATGAAGGGAAAATTGTGACGGTTGACCAACTGACTTATCATGATCCGCAAGGGCTAATGACACCTGCCAACGTTATCCCTATGATAAACACCATTGATCTGCAAGGGATGACCAAACCCACCAATGTTATCCTTGTGGTCAACACCATGGTTGACAACATACGAGCCTCCCCATTGTTGAATGTAGGCCCTGGGTTGTTTGTTGATACCATCATGATGGCTTCTTTCCCCTTAGTGTCACCACCGCTGACACCAAAGGAGACTACGGATTTGTACATGCTCTCATCCAGCACTGTTGCACCCAAACAACAACCGCAGCCGTAGCCCCAACCGCAATCGCAACACCATCTGCAGCTGCAACATCAACAACATCTGCAACATCATCCGTAGCTGCATCATTACACGTAGCCGCAACCACAACCTCATGCCCACATACAACCATCAGGGAGTTATCTGGGTTCCTCCCCAGTCCACACAATTCTCTTCCTCTTTCCCACTCCTGGTGTCATGAGCAAGCCAGTAATGGCTACGTTAAACTTACCCAATTTTACATTGGGAATTCCCGTGTGGTACCTGGATCCACTGGGTCAACCATCAAGGCCCCAGGTAGTCTTAACCCCCGTGCAACCCATTGCAGTAGAGTCTCATCCTCCACCCGGCCTGCAAAAACCAACCACCAAACCCACACCCGCACTGCCCCACCCGTTGAACCTCGACAGATCCCGCCTTGTGCCATCTGCAAAGAACAGGGCCATCCAACTCAAAACTGTCCTAAGATTCCCATAATCCATGCAAATTTGGATGCCATGGATACAATGGAAAACCTCCCCGTGGTTGAAATTCCAAGCAGGCCAATAGTGAGAAACAAGTCATTGAGAACAAGCCATGCTTGCACCCTTTGCGGTTTGTATGGACACTATTCTCATCGCTGCCAAGACTTGTCCAAGTTCCAAATGGCTCTAGCCAACCTTCAACAACATTCCCTTGAATCTGACATCACTTTGATCGAAGGAGTTCACCTCCCACCTCGTTCTTCGGACACCATGTTCATTTACATGATGTCCAACTCTACCGACCCTCTTGTCTCCACCATCATTGATGATCCATCAAACCTGTCTCTTCATTGCTTCCACAATAATGAGGAGATACTTGAAGCCTTAACCGCCCTGAAATACCCATGGGACGACATGCATCATCGCTCGTTCTTCCTCCCCGAAGAACTTGTGTCGCGGTTTGACCAGTTTTACATGGAAACCAAATATTTCATTCATGGGAAAGTCAACTGGTTCATAAATCCCATTCCAGTACCATACGCCTTTGAAGAAGGAAACAATGCCAAAATCTCACCAACCATCAAAATCAACATCTCAACCAATCCTGAGGTTGTTGAAGAAATCATGTTTGGGGCATCCTGCTCCCTGGAAGAATTCGTTGCCTACAAAGATCTCTTCCAATAATTCTGTGACATATTTTCCTGGTCTTACACTAAAATTCTTGGGTTGGATCCATTCATTGTGTAACACCACATCGACACATGGCCCAATGTGGCCCTCGTGTTCCAAAAGCAACGACCCATCCATCCTTCCAAAGCTACCGTGGTCAAAGCTGAAATTGAGAAGCTGCGCAAAGCTGGATTCATTTACCCCATTGCATACACCACTTGGGTTTCTAATCCTCTTCCTGTGAACAAAAAACAGGGTACCATCTGCGTTTCAACAGACTTTCGTGACCTGAATTGGGCGTGTCCCAAAGACAACTTCCCAACACCCTTCATCGATCAGATTATCGATGCATGTGTCGGACATGAGGTCTTCTCCTTCATGGATGGATTTTCTGGATATAACCAAATCCAAATCCAGAAAGAAGCATTAGAGGAAATTTCAACTCAAAATGGTCCTCCTAAGGAAAATGAATAAAATAATAGTTAAAATAATAAAATAATATTTATTAATTTTGGAGGAAGAAAAGAAAAACCTACTTTTTTTGTTCGTTTTTGACATATCTCTTGTCTTTTTACTCAAATTTTGATTGAGAGAGCTCGTTGGATGTGGAATTAAATTCCACATCCAACGAGTACCCACTCGTCATACTTTTGACAGGCCCCACTACCCCAAAAATAAGAAATACCTGAAAAATGAGATGATGACATCATCATCACGTTTTTTCAGGTATTTCTTGTTTTTGGGGTAGTATGGACCATCAAAAGTATGCCAAGTGGGTACTCGTTGGATGCGGAATTTAATTCTGTGTCCAACAAGCTATCTCGATCGAAATTTGAGTAAAAACACAGGGAGATATGTAGAAAATCCGAACGAAAAAGTAGTTTTTTTTATGATACCTATCCCCAAATTTATATTAAAAAATTGTTTAAGAGATGCTCCCTTTTTGAATTTTAAAGCATTTTGATTGGCTAATACATGATGACATGGAATTTGTATTATTTTTGGAAGGCCCATTTTAAATTGAAATTTCCTTTAATGATTGTTACAAGACTGCATTCACAAACCCGTGGGGTACATTCGCCTATCGAGTAATGCCCTTTGGTCTGAAGAATGCTGGAGCCACCTTCCAGCGTGCCATGACACACTGTTTCCATGATCTTATCCACATCATGTTGTTCTATCTTGACAACCTCATTGAGCGGTCACAGAAGCAAGCACAACACATAGATGACTTGCAGCAAGCCTTCTTGCGATGTCGCAAATACAAAATCTGCTTGAACCCTTTCAAGTGTGCTTTCTGTGTCCCAACGGGCCATCCCCTAGGGTTCATCATGTCATACAAAGTAATGACCGCTAATCCCCTAAAATTCCAAACCACTTTCCCTCTAACATCACCTCTTTAAGTGACGGTAGTTCCTCTTGTAATATAGTCTTGTCCCCTTTTTGTTTTACATATTTTTAAACTGACTCTTATGTATTGTTTTCCCTCATTGCTTCATATGGATCCTACCTCGGATTGGTACATTGGATTTGCTAATGGAGCGAGCAGATGGTCTCCAAACCTCACCTCGATTGCATGGGTCATCTACTCCTCGTCGCACGAGTTGAGCCATATCGACAGAATATGCTTGGGCAATGCGACCAACAAATAGGCTGAATATGATGCTGTTAATGGCCTCTTGGCCGCCGCTCTACAGTTAGGCATTTTCCATCTCGATGTATTCCTAGACTCCTAGCTGCTTGTCTCCCAGTTGAACAACTACTACCGGGTACATGATCCCTACCTCTTTAGAAAATTCCTGCACACTAAACAAATGGTTAGAGCATTTGAGTCCATTACATTCACACATGTTCCTAGAAACCTCAATAGTGTAACAGATCAAATGGCTAATGACATTCTAAATTGGCACATTCATAATCGCATATAGGAAACATACAACCACAACATCATGCATAATCATATATAAAACACACACACAAGTGTAAAAATACATCATCTAGGAATTGCATTTCACATCATCATAAAAAGACTCACATATAAAACCATAAAAATCGCATCCACGTGTGTCAAAAATATATATAGATAGATAATTTGCATGTCCAATACAAAAAGAGAAGCCACATATGCTTTCTCAGCTGAATATACATAACGATGCAAAAACTCCTAAGTGTACCAATGCACTAGGGGCAGCCCCACTGGCTGCTAATCTGACCTAGAATCACCATCTGGCCCAATATCATCCTCCTCCTCAGAAGACTCATCCTCTGCAGGAAGATCCCTGCTCGTCGCCTGACGAAGGTAATCGCAGGCCATGACCATCCTCCTCATCACAGAGGTCCACTATGGAGGAAAACTGTGAATGGTAGGAATCAGATTATTGTTAAAATGCTACCAGCCATCATCAGAGATCCCATCAGCAAGCCGCTCCAAATACGGCAAAAAATCGTCCACCTCCCGCCGCTGCATGTGAGGGTTCCCCGCAGGAACCGCCTCCTCTGCAATAGTGACCACCCACGTTTGATACTCGAACGGTAGGTGGGGACCAACATATGCATGCACAAACAAAGACACCATCAGTTTATACATATAATCATCAACCAACTCAAATACAATATGTATAAAGATGAAAATAAAAACATCACACATACGTACTAGCTGGTCCCCATGCCTGACCAAGAGCTCTAGGCATCTCGGGATCCCCACGATAATCCATATCCACATAAGGGTACTCCTCAATAATCACTAGGAGATGCTGCCACTGCTCAAGAAACTCCTCAGTGAAGAAGCGGCCCACTCTGCCGCCACCCTCTCATACCATCATCTGGAACCACTTACGCATCTGCGGGACCACCATTCCGAACTGACTGGTGCGGACAAAGAAAGAAAGCACATAAGAAGGAACCAAAACAAAAGCCTATCCCAAATGCCCTCACATTATTCAACTGACTCCGAATAGCCTGAAGATACATCTAGGCCCACCCATAGTAAGTGTCCCTCATAGCACGCTCTACCAACTGCAGCTGCCCTCTAGATATCTTATGGCTCCTCGTGGAACCCAAGATACACAGGAGTAATGTTGTCACTGCCCATGTTGACAGGTCCTCAATGTCACACATCAAGATGTGTGAGCCATGCACATACGCAGTAGCGTAACAGTGCCTATCACATAACTCCTCCAGTGTCTCCCCCCGAGACAACACCGACACTAAGTCTCCAACAACTCCCAACATAGGGAGCCCAGTGAAGAAGTTTACATCCACTAGTGTAATCTCAATATGCTGGCCCTAGAAGAGGAATGCCTCCTCCCCAATATCCCAAAAACTCACCAACGTTTGCAGCAACAAATGCAAGCTCTTCATGAGGGGTATCCTCATGAACTTTAGTAAACCACAATGGGCCAATGTAGCACGCACATTCCCATCCCGCAATGTCACCTCCCGGAGCTCTTTACAGTCTCTTTCACGCCACTTAATCTCATCCATCCTACACAAGAAAAACACAATTGTCAGTCACTGCTCTCATAAAAAAATGTCACCCAGGGGCCAAGTCACACCTGTTTCACCAAAAAGAGCGACCAGGTCAGTCATAAATGCGTCACAAGTGCGACCAGGTCACTCTTTTTCCCTTGAAAGGTGCGACTTGGCTCATTGAAACCTCAATAGGCTCATGGAGGACCTCCGGGTGACCAAATTCAAAATGTAAACCACTAAAAAGGATAGATGTGCAAGAGCTCTTACTTGCAAGTCACGAAACTCAAAACTGCCGATCGAAATAGGAGAAATCAGCAAAAGAAAATCTAGGGCCCATCTCTCCAACTCTGCAGTGAACAGTGACAATGACACTTCAAAAGTGGTCACCACCCTTATATAGGCCCTATTTGACCTATTTTCTCCCTTTCGACACAGCAAGACCATACTGAGTCCGTTTGAGACGTCGTTTATGCCACTGGTTTCAGAATTCTGCCCTCTATCTTTTTATGAGACCATTGTCTCATGTTTAACATGTAATTTTTTGGACCACTTCCCGAAAGTTACCTCAATTTAAGAGACACAACATCATGATGCAAGTGTTTTTGGACTTGTGCTTGCATCACACTTTCCTACCACCACTCATGCGGGATTTCGAGCCACCGCCCATAAGGTACATCACTTTATTTTAGCATATAGTTGTCTAATCTGTCCATCGCACCTTATGCGGGTCCCCATGCCACTGCCCGGAGGACGGATCATTTATTTTGCATGCATTTGGCATATAACTTCCTCTGAACTTGCACTCACACCACATGTAGTCAAGTCCATTCACCACAAATCACACACAGCTCTCCTGACCTCTGTCCGAGATCCACCTCGGTTTACGTGCCCCTACCGCGATCTATCCCATGTATGTATTGGTATGTCTAAGAGCCACCTGCTCCATCCATACGACATGGATGACCTTTGGACCACTTTCCACTGTCCCGACATGGGGCACCACCTGTGCCACCGCAATTGGTTGAACATACCAGAGTTTCTTTTGAGCTCTTTTTTTACCCCTAAAAGAATGAAAATATTGTTGAGCGCAACTGCTTCCTTTCCCGCTCGTTAAAGCATACGAAATGGCGTCTACATCCTCTCGTTTATCTCCTTTTTTGGACTATATAGACCATCAAATGAAAAGGATCACCTTGGCACATTCAAGCTAAGTCGTTCCCCTCTACATCATTTTATGCTTTCTCAGGCAGAGGGGTCAAACTTTACAAGAAAGCTCGTTATGGGTTGTTGTTAAGCTCTTTTCCAGCCTTCTCATCAAGAAAATATTTCCAAGCAAACTTGGTTTCATTCAAGCTCGTAAAAGTATCTGAATGACCGTACAGTCAGTATGGGTTTAACCTTTTCCGGCCTAACTGGACTACCAACGGTAAAGAAGTCTCTCATCCCCTAAAGGATGGGTGGGCTCTCCTATGTATAACTTTATCCTTTTTCGGGCATAGGAGACTACCAACGAAAAAGAGCCCCCATTGGATTCTTCTTCATGCTTTAAGACTCTCTAAAATCAAAAGCACCATCGAGCAT
The DNA here is from genome assembly GCA_001517045.1 of Pseudotsuga menziesii. Classification (NCBI taxonomy): domain Eukaryota; kingdom Viridiplantae; phylum Streptophyta; class Pinopsida; order Pinales; family Pinaceae; genus Pseudotsuga; species Pseudotsuga menziesii. The sequence continues at coordinate 121,309 of LPNX010101398.1, read as the reverse complement.
TTAATTTCTCGTGCTCGCCAAAAATCCACAAGATCGTACCACAATGGTGTTTTTAGACACCACCCCACAGATAACAATTTCGTAGCTATCCCACGTTGGGTCACCTTTGTTCAGAGTAATCGCAATGTGTCTTCCTTGGATCTATATTAAAAATATCTACCTCCCCCAAGTATTTCCTATCTGTAGTTACATTCCCAGTATTACAACTATGATCCCTTTCCCATGAGTCATTTTAATTTGCTGCCTGGTTTTCCCTACCGTCATACTCTAAACAAAGAAATTTTGAGTCCTCTACACTCCCTCTACCCCTGTTCAACTCCTTCCCTTCCCCCCCCCATTCAGTGGGTCAGTCCTCAGATTGTCTCACACCTTTCAGTTATGTCCCTTGCGCTTCTAGTCAAGGAAACACCATTTCCTTGACCAAGGGCAGGTCTCCCTCTGTCGACAACAACACATGTATTCCAGAGGATAGACCTAGAGGTCCCTGTATCCTAGTTTCATTAACCTCATCGATGAGTTCGTGGATGACTTGAGAAGAGTCCTGAGTGCCTCTCGGGATGGTTGTTTCTCATGTGCTCGACTCCAGCTACATCATTACACCGTTGAGATTCGTATTGGGTATTGGTTCGTGTAGTATTTGATCGAAGGCCCCAGATGTCACCTGACTCTAGCACATTGATGATTCTATTTGATGGACCCCAACAGGTCCATGTCCCTTTTGATTTCCGGGTTGCATTGGAGACAATGTTCAGAATCCCCAGCAATGATTCTATATAGATTTATGATTGATGCAACATACTTGTACCACAAAGACTCTGACTCTTCATCAGTCAGCGGGTCCTAACAACTATGTATTGTTCCGGATCCAACATGCCGTCAGTCATGAAGACATAGCATTCCATGAGAATGCCATGGGTCCAATGTAACAGTTCTTCAGATCAGTATTGTATTCAGCCTCTCATTGAGGCAACCATTATTGTAACAACAGTTGTACATGATCGACTCTTGTATTACAGAGCTTAGATCACATTATTATTTTGACATCGTTACGAGCATGGGGATGCCCGCCTCATCCATATACATGTCACACATTATTTGTATCTCACCCATTGATGGGAACTGCTACCACCTAAGTTGTACTTAGTGTTTTTTTATCAAATGAGCCTGGTGAACCATACAAGGATAGCTTGTTCGGACTTCAGAATACCTTTGGAAGTACTTCTGGGAAGTGCTTGTTGTACTATATCACATGTTCATACCCCATGGGGGAATTGTAATAAATGTTCTATCATGATATTGTCTGTAAAAGACTCGGTCTCTTAGACTTTATTTGTCAATCCGATCAGCCTAGGGTGTTTTTTCCCTTGGTTATTATTGGTTGTTGAATAAACGACTGATAATTTCTGATTTTTTCACTCCATACCTCCAAAGTTGGGGTGGTTGGCTTGGCATTTAGGCCTATTGAGTTTATTAGAGTCTAGTGTCAATGTATAAACATGCTAGACATCATGGTCGAGTCATATGAACATGTCTAAGTCCCCCTAGTTTTTTTCAATTTTTCAATTTTTTAGTTTTTTCAGTATTTTTTATTAAAAATTTAATTTTTCCAAAACTTAGGATATTTTTTAATAGTTTAATTGGAAAAATTGATTTTGTAATGAAAGTGGGCCAAATAATCAGTTTCAGTCATGTAGGTGCTCATTTTCAAGCTAAGAGCACCATGTAAACCCATGGACCCACTATTTCCTAGTTTTGAGTGATTTTCCATCACTCAGGTCAGAAAGCCCGAAAATCAATTATTGATTATTTTAATTAATAAATTGATGAATAATGGAGCAAATCCAAAATAATAGATCAGTGGATTCTCAGCTGATTTGATTGAAATCAATAAGATCTGAAGCAGATTGATTGGATCTGACAAATCCTTGACTGAAGGAGGTGATCAAATCAGATCCAAAGTTGATCTTCAGTGGTCTTTATGGGGAATTGTGCCCTCTCTCTCTCCTCCACACGTGTGGAATCTCCTGGATTCTCTGTGGACTGATGTGTTGGTTTATGGGTTGATGTGTCAGCTCAATCAGGCCCTTGGTTGACAAGTAGGCTCAGTTCAGCTTCAGATTTGCATTGATTGACTCTCCATCAGCTGATTTGATCTGTCTCCTTGGGATCTGCGCCCCCCCTGGGCTGGATCTCCTAGTTTTTGTATATATCCAAGCACAACAGCCTCTTCCAAGCTAGTTAGAACTAGGATTGAGGTGATGCTTCTATTGTACTATTGTTATTTTTCATTTGAAATAAAGAGAAGCTTTAGAGGCAAGACGGTGTTGTGCCATTGTATGTGTGGATGATCATTGCCATTTTTTTACTGAGGTAACCTATATCTGTATTCATAATTTGCTGCTTGTGGATTCGTTGCTAAGATTGATAATAAGATTATTATAATATTGATAGGAAAGATGCTTTTCAATAAGTTTATTGGCCATCTCTTTCCTTTGATGCATGTTTAGAGATCTAGATTCAACATGTTCTATAAGATTATATGCATGTTATTCTGAATCTCTGTGTATGTACTAATTGGATCTCACAAGTTTTTTGGCAAGTATTTTGATTCAGCTGAGCTGCAGGTTCCTAGATTGGAGATGATGCTGCTCTATTTTGCTTCTTCACTCTCTCCAAAACCTTCCAAAGGCATAGTCCCTTGGCATTCCACCTGAAAGCTCCACTGTGGATCTTCAAGGCTACCAACATTTATTTCCTCCTCTTCCTCCCTCAAAATCAACTCTTTTACCAGGTTACTTTGTTCATAGCTTTGATATTGTTTAGATCTATCATCTTTAAAGTAAATTTAACATAGATCTATCTTCTCAAAGCCCATAATCTAGATCTTGCTCTTAAAAGGTTTCATAAGCATTTTAGATCTAGCTTTAGGGAAATCGTCTTTTTTGCATGGAATTTTAAAGAAAATTTGTAGCTTGCATGAATTAGATTTCTGTTTTATGTTATAAAACATAAATCTAGAAATAATTTCACATCATATTTTCTTCCTAAAAGGAAATCCAACATCCCAAGGAAAGCTTGCTTTCCTTGGTTCCTTCTTAACTTTTTTAACTAGTTTTTACTTAGCATTTTTTGGTTAAAAGCAAGCTGACCCAAAGGTACTTTATAGTGATTTTGGGAATCTTTCAGTATAATAAGATTTCTGGTTTTTATCATGCATAACAGAAAAAAGGAGGAGCTGCTGCTCGAAAGTGACTTTTGGGCCTCTGAATCCCCCCAGGGGTCTCCCCTTTTGACTAAAATCTTTAATTTTTTCACTTTGTAAGCTCTTGATTTCATTCTATATAAGAATAAATAGGAAAAATATCAGTTTTATGATATTGTAACCACTGGTAATAAAAATATTTTTCGAATAGGCTCTTTCGAGCCCATTCCCCATCCCCCCTGGGGGGATTTGCGTCTGTGTCATTTTTTGTTTTTCGTTCATTTTTTTCAATATAGCGTAGTATTAATCTACAGGGTAGTATACTTTGATATAAAATCAATTCCATATTCCATTTCTATTGTCTTCAAAATAACTTTAATACTTACCCCACGAGCCTCCTTTTGAGCCGAAAGGTGAAGAAAGGTTCGTGGTAGTCTAATTAGAAAATTGTGGTTTGCTCATCTTTTTATGTTTCATTTTCTACCATCATTTGTTTCAGTAATGTTGAAATATTGTAACTTCAAATATTATTCTATATGTATCTTTTTGTGGTCCCCGATGGTCCTATCGGGAGAACCACTTGTATTACATTGTACCCCGATGCTCATAATCGAAAGAACTAATAAGAGTCATGAGGTAGCACCGCAGTGTGGTTACTTGAGCCTACATGTGTAACTCGAGCCTACATGTCAAATGAGTTAACTTAAGTGAACGGATGAATATAAATAGAGGTGTAGTGCTCCTCATTTGACACACACACACTCACTTGAGTAGCGCACTTGTGGAGGAGAGAAGTAGCTGGAGAAGGAGGAGGATCAGGCTTTGATCTCCTTGCTGATTTTATCTTTTACCTTTTTGGGGCATCTATATTGAGGAAGCTTTTGCTGGGTTTTTCCCTTTAGGGTTTTCCCAGGATAAATATGTGTTGTTCTTGAGATACTGTTTCTTTCAGTGATCCTGTTTATATGATTTTGTTATGAAAATGAAATGAAATACTGATGTATTAGCTAAGCATATGAAAATTTAACATGGTATCAGAGCCACACTGAATAGGACAGCTTTCACAAGGCAAAATAGCTCTCCCTCTCTCCCCGGAAGAAATTAGGGCTTCTTGCTGAAGAGGAAATTTTGAGTGAGCCTGGCATAGGATTTCTCTCCTCATCAAAATTGAATTTTAGAGACCTGGACCAAGATTTTTGGTTGGGTGAAACTCTGGGAAAGTCAAACCCTAGTTTGACCCCAAGCTAGAAAAACCCTAAATACTAAAACTGTTAAGTTTTGGTAAATTCGCTATATCTCGAGATTGGAGAAGGTTCACGAGCTAAAAATTGCAGAGGTATATGATAAACTCCTAATGTACACTGTGTCCAAAATTCAAACTCATATTCTCTATATTTTGGGATATATGATCCCTCCACGTTAGGGTTCCAGCCTCTTCCAGAATTCATCCCTAAACCGGACACCTGGGGACAATTTATATAGCTTGGGCTACAAATTTCCAAATTGAATTCCCAAAGATTTTATAGAAATATCATGGAATGTACTTTTTGTGGTCCAAATTTCAGAGCCAGAAGATGAAACAGTGACACGTGGCAGTCCATACAACTTCGTTGTTCTGAACAGTCCTGTAACAGGTCACCGTGGGAAAAGGATCATAAATCCCAATTGGTGAAACCAATTCTAATGAAACCTATGGTTTTGGATTAGGGACATGCGAGGTTACCTCAGTACGAAATTTCAGACACATAGGAGTAGTAATTTCAGAGATATCACAGAAACAGTGAGAGGAATTTCTACAGAAGAAATTGGAAAACTAGGGCTTCCTGTTCTGGGAGCTGCCCTCCACTGTTTTTAGAAAAGGAGTACATTAGACAACTCCATTTGAATATATCTATCTTTCTATCCAATTATATCTTAAATATTCAAATTTTTGAAAATTAGAGTTTCTCTGACAAACCCTAAATCAGCTAGCTTTGGAAGCAGGACAGACACCTCAAATCGGTAAGATCTAATCTTTTGCTATTTGCATTTGAGGTTCTCATTTCAAAGTGATCTATCACATCAGATTGATGATAAGCTTGGTAAAGTTGACAACTTCCAAGAATGGAAGTATTTGATCCCTCTAAAATGAATTGGACATCTACATAAATAGAGAGGTTCCAGTTCCATGTGGAGATGAGGCTCAAAGCCTTACACAAGAAGAACTTGATCAAGGCCAAGAAGATCATTGTTGATTCAATCACGGATCAAATTGTACCACAAGTGTCTTCCCTAAAGACACTGAATATGTTTGATTCCTTGATCAAGCTATTTGAAGATAAGAACTTAAATCAGAAGATGGATTTTAGAAAACAGTTGAAGAATGTGAAGATCCAGAATGCAGAATAACTTGAAGCGGTAGAAGAAGAAGTGGAGAATGCAGAAGTGGTGATAGCCACCTTGAATGGCCTCCCAGGATCATGGGATTCATTCATGCAAATAATGTATGCTATAATGCAGTAATTTCTTTCAACTCGACTCATAAGAAGAGAAGAAGAAGATGGGAGCAATTGAAGATCAAGCTCTCACCATTCAAAGAAGATCCCTCAAGCGATGAGGAATATGAAGAACTCAATTATTGAAGAACCTCTTATTCATCTTATCATTTGGATAAGAAATGATGATTTCATGAATGAAGAAGATGATAAAGCAGAATGATCAAGATGGAGTCTACCCACGAAACAAATTGTCATTTCATGATATTGTTTTCTTATACATTTGATTATATTCAGTTGATGTGTTATGCATTATAGATTGTTTGCATTAATGACTGTATACTACTAATATGCATGTGATGTGTAAGTAGCTCATGGTGCTATACAACTCTCCATTTATACTTATCAAACCTCTTTGCTGACATATTGGATTAGTGCACAATCTCAATGATGTCATGGTAGAGATGGAAGGCATCTAGAAAGTTTATGTGAGATATGGATGAATGTTGTATTGTCTAAATAGTTGCATGATGCATAAGAATTTGTCGTTTTATGAAATAGTTCTAACCATGCAACTGGTGCATTTGAATTGTAAGAAAGGTCCTGTACAACCTCCTACAAGAAAAGAAGGATGAGACTTGTTCCAAAGAACAAGTGATGACAATTCAAGATTCACTCCAATAAACATGAATCTGAAGCTCCCAGGGTCAGAGACACCATGACGGAAGAAAGAGCTTCAGAGAGCGGTAGATCCACCTTGAAGGATGAATACCACCATGGGTATAAGAGATAACTCAAGATGAAGAAAAGAATTCTATGAAAGAAGCTATGATCAAAGAATAACAGTTGATCATGGGGAATGATGTATACGATATGATTTCGAGACATAAAGGGAAGTACGTAGTATCTTCATATGGATCTACAAGAAAAAGTGTACAAAGCAAGGTTCATGATTTTCCTCAGAAAGAATAGACTATGACATGACATACTCTATTGACCAGTATATATCAAGCATAGAACCACCTGTACAGAATGAAGAGGGAAGATGATACTCCAATTCAGGGGGAGTGACTACAGAAAATTATATCTGAGTTCGACATGGTACGGCATGATGGATAGCTTCGTTATGGATCGAGACTTTACCAAGAGTAAAGTGGGTTCCAACCTTCAAGGTTGAATGTAGAAGACTAGGATATGTTGATGACCTGAGAAGACAAACTCATAGAAGATGTTATGATACTAGAATGATGTTTGGGATATAGTACCCAAACCAGAAAGTAAGAATGTGGTATCTTCCAAATGGATTTGCAAGATAAGATATGTTTCTAATAGAAGTAAGGTAAGACTTGTGGCTAGAGGTTTAATTCTAAAGAGACACTTACTCCAGGAAGCAAGGTACACTTCCTTCAAAACTATCATGGTAGTTTCTTCCATGATGAAGTAAAGACAAGCCTTCCTTAATAGTATGATTGAGGAAGATTTTTACATTGAATAATCACGAGGATTTGAAGTTGAAGACAGATGGAATCATGTATGCAAGATGAAGAAGGCCCTCTATGGCCTGAAGAAAGCACCCAGAGCTTGGTATGGAAGAATAGATAGCTTCTTGATGAGCATGGGCTTTGCCAAGAGTAAAGTCGATCCTAAAATTTCCTACAAGGTTGTAGAAGATGAACCTGTCATTCTATTACTATATGTGGATGACTTATTCTTGACAGGGAATGAGAAATAGATCATGGAAAGCAAGAAGAAACTAGCAGAAGAATTTGAGATGAAATACCTTGGGCTAATGCATTATTTTCTAGGTCTGGAAGTATGGCAAAGTTCAGAAGGAATATTTCTCAACCAGGGAAAGTATGCGGTAGAGATATTGAAGAGATTCAATATGTTGGAATGCAAAGTCATGGCCACACCCATGGACTCTAAACTAAAGCTGTTAGCTGATGACTCATTAGAGTTAGTGGATGTGACTCACTACAGACAGATCATTGGGTCATTGATGTACTTAACAAATACCAGACCAGACATTTGTTTTGCTGTGAACACCTTAAGTCAATATATTGTTCAACCAAGACGGGTTCACCTAGTAGCTGCAAAACATGTGATGAGATATCCGAAAGGGACTATAGACTTTTGTCTATACTATGATGGTAGCCATGAGTATAGATTGTATGGATACACAGATGCAGATTGGGCTAGAAGTATCTCAGATAGGAAAAGCACATCAGGTAGATGCTTTTGTTTGAGGTCTGCTATGAGTTCATGGTTTAGCAGGAAACAATCTAGTGTTTCTCTTATCATGGTTGAAGCAAAATACATATCAGATTGCTCTACTAAGTTGTGAAGCCATATGGCTTCAGAAGCTGATATCAAGTCTCTTTGACCTGAAGATGGATACTACAATGATTCTATGTGATAACCATAGTTGTGATGACAAAGAACCCTGTGTTCCGACGTAACACATAGAAATCCGGTATTTCTACATACAAGATAAGATGCAGATGATGGTGATTTCAGTATTCCCATACTGAAGATATAGATGATGATGATTTTAGTATTCCCATACTGAAGATATAGATGATATTCCAATATTCACATACTGGAGATACAGATGGTGATAGTTCAGTCTTCACATACTGAAGATGTAGATGTTGATGGTTTGGATGATGATGTACTAACGAAGCCTCTGCCTCAAGTAGAGTTCAAACACTTTCAAGACAAGCTTGGTGTTTTTCGGAAAGACCTTCGTCGAAAGGGGGAGTAGTGATGTTGCAGTGGGATTGTATCATCCCTGGGCATTTTCCCTAAAGTGATCCAGAGACCTCAGTCCTCGAGAATGAAGAGGGATTGTATCATCTTGGGACATCTGTCCACAATATATTCGGTGACCTCGGTCCTCAAGAACGTGGTGGGATTGTATCATCCCTGGGCACTTACCCTAAAGTGATCCGGAGACCTCGGTCTTCGAGAATGAGGAGGGATTGTATCATCCAGGGACAT
>LPNX010101398.1:0-112246 GCA_001517045.1 Pseudotsuga menziesii | reverse complement strand
GGACTTAGTCCTAAAGTGATAGGGACTGATTCTCCTGTAATCAATCTGGTAACTTCGGTTGTCGAGAATGTGGTGGGATTGTATCATCCCTAGACTTTAATTCTAAAAGTGATCCAAATACTTTTTGTCTTTGAGTTGTGGATTGCAGGTTGTTGCTGATTATGATGATGTCATACTAATTGAAAGATCAGAGTATGATGATGATGATGTACTGATCGAAAGATAAGAGTATGATGACGTACTGATCAAAAGATCAGAGTATGATGATGACGTACTGATCGAAAGATCAGAGTATAATGATGACGTACTGATCGAAAGATCAGAGTATGATGATGATGAAGTACTGATCAAAAGATCAGAGTATGATGACGCACTGATAGAAATATTAGAGTATGATGATGACGTAATAATCGAAAGATCAGAGTATGATGATGATGACATACTGATCGAAATATCAGACTATGATGATGATGACGTACTGATCTAAAGATCAGAGTATGATGATGACGCACTATGATTATGATGTTTCTGATTGAAAGATCAGAGTATGATGATGATGTTTTTGATCGAAAGATCAGAGTATGTTGATGATGTTTCTGATCAAAAGATCAGAGCATGATGATGATGTTTCTATGTTGATGATGTTTCTGATCGAAAGATCAAAGTATGATGATGATGTTTCTGATCGAAAGATCAGAATGTGATGATGATTATGATCGACAGATCAGAATATGATGATGATGACGTTGCTGCTAATCGAAAGGGAAAAGTGTTGATGATAATATTGCTGTCCGAGAGGTCAAAGTACTGAAGATGTTGCTATTGATCGAAAGGTCAAGGTGCTGAAGATGTTGTTGCTGATCGAAAGGTCCAAGTGCTGAAGATGTCGTTGCTAATTGAACGATCAAAATGCTGAAGATGTTGCTGATCAAAGACTGAAGATGTTGCTGATGATGAAGACTGAAGATTGAGGATGAAGACTACATGATGTTGAAAAGCTTCCAATGATTTATAGATGTGTTACCCTGCTGATGTTGATGATGTCCCCTATCTCTACTCTTGTTTTTGTTGATGTTGCTGTAGAATACCCTTCTCGTTAAGGGGGAGTGTTGAAATATTGTAACTTCAAAGATTATTCTATATGTATCTTTTTGTGGTCCCCGATGGTCCTACCGAGAGACCCACTTGTATTACATTGTACCCCGATGCTCCTAATCGGAAGAACTAATAAGAGTCATGAGGTAGTCCCCTCTAATTGTAAAGGTGGGTCATTAGCACCCGAGTGTGGTTACTTGAGCCTACATGTGTAACTCGAGCCTACATGATTTAACTCGAGCCTACATGTCAAATGAGTTAACTTAAGTGAACGGATGAATATAAATAGAGGTGTAGTGCTCCTCATTTGACACACACACACTCACTTGAGTAGCGCACTTGCGGAGGAGAGAAGTAGCTGGAGAAGGAGGAGGATCAGGCTTTGATCTCCTTGCTGGTTTTATCTTTTACCTTTTTGGGGCATCTATATTGAGGAATCTTTTGCTGGGTTTTTCCCTTTAGGGTTTTCCCAGGATAAATCTGTGTTGTTCTTGTGATACTATTTCTTTCAGTGATCCTGTTTATATGCTTTTGTTATGAAAATGAAATGAAATACTGATGTATTAGCTAAGCATATGAAAATTTAACAAGTAACCATAATAAAATCAACCCCTCCTTGATTCCCCGATTGAGGTCCACTTGGACTGAAAGAGGTTCCTGGAGGGTTTTCTTTTTTAACAAGAACACCCATCTCAAAATTTACTAAAATTGACAAGACTCCGGTGTGTATGCTTTGCACTTGGCTGCGGTTCGTCCGATCAGTCAAGCTGTATCAAAAGCATTTGAGTGACTAGTGTAATTAGGATTCACTTTCCCAAATTGACAAACCATCAGGTGAAAATCCAACATCTAGATCAAACCATTACGGTGGCAAAATACCCAAAGGAAGCGGGAACTTCTGAAAAAGTGACCTCGGGGCGCCGATCTCTATCACACCCTAACGGGTGCGTTATGAACAATAGCCCCAGAGACTCCATTCAGCCCACATATTCCTTGCGGGTAGCCGTGAAGGTTTAGTTTTGGACATACTCCAAGTACTCTCGGGTATATCTGGAGTCCACCCCTTCGCCTAATTTTAATCTACTCATATTTTCACATTAACTTAAAACGTACCAAGAGGGAATTGCAAAAAATTCACTCCAAGCACATGTCTTTTTGACTCCATTTTTAAGGCAGTGGTTATTTTCTTGCTATATATTTATATTGTGTCTCAACATTGTGCTTTCGTGCGCTCATTTTTGTATCTTGTCATCTATGGTTGTTTATGGTTAAATTTCAAACTCCTAAGTAACTCATTCAGTTCAACATCACCATACTAAGTAATTTAGACTTAGTAACTTAATAGGGTCTAACCCCCTTGGATTCATTTGGATTTGAGCTTAAACATAGGAGTCAAGAACAAGGTGACAGCCTTGACTCGAGACTTGCCCCCAAGGACACACCGAGTGGCTTGAAGATTTCTGCCACGTGACCTAGGTGTGTGTAAGGTGGCAACATTTTTTTGGCGCCGTTGAAGGAGATAAGTCTTTTTATTCCTGAGTATGACTTAGCTTAAATTTTTTCTAAACAACTAAAAAGATAAAAACTTTTGATTGATCTAGTCTTTAAAAAACATAAAAATTAAAACTTGATCCATCTGGCGACTCCACTGTCTAACATCCCTTCAAAAATTTCTACCCGAAGAAACCGCCAACAATTATTCAATCCTATCCCTGATCCTGAAAGGTTTATTAGGGAAATATTGAATAGGCAGACTTCTCGTAGAAACCTTGAAAATTTAGGAGACTAATCCCTCTCAGATATCCATCACATATTTGTAGAGAGTCATACCTTCCAATCTCAAGAAATGATGGAATTTTACAAACCCCTTGACTTTTCTTAGATAGCAGGTAGTCCTCATGACATTCTGAATGATGCTATCAAGAATCTCCCCATATTCAAGGGAAATAATTCCATCACTGCCAAGTCTCACATCCGAAAGTTTGATAAGCACCTGGTCAGTTACTGCAATAATGCTGCCTCTAACCATGAAGATGTCAAAATGAAGCTCTTTGCTTTATCTTTAGAGGATGATGCTGCAGAATGGTACGTCGACCTTAGTGATGATTTATATAAAACTCTTAATGAATTCCTAAATGGTTTTAAGAAGAAATGGGGGGAAAAGAAAGAACCAAGACATATGCTTGCTTCCCTTCATAACATAAAGAAGATGGAGAATGAAACCATTGATGAATTTAATACTAAATTTAGGCGTGTGGTTGCGGACCTCCCTAAAGAAATCAAGCCAAGGGATGCCTCCATCCTCATATCTTACATCGAAGCTTTCATTGGTGATTTGAGGTACCAGTTAAGGGACAAAGAGCCTGCTGATCTAAAAACTGCTCAGGAATTGGCCGAGAAAATAGATAAGAATATGCATTCTTCAGGCAAATCCAACATTCCAGGTTACACTAGGGGAAACACTTCATACAACAAAGAGAAGGTAAAATCCATTGAATTAGAGGAAAAGGAAACCTCTAACAACCCCATGGAAAAGGTAACTAACATGATAGAAAAATTGGTTACTAGTCAGAACCAAATCATGGAAAATCAATCTGTACAATTGAATAATATTCAGAATAGAATAATCAAAATGGAAAGAAATAATGGAGCTAGGAACTTTCAGCCTAAATAGAATCAGGTGTATCAGAAGAAAGCTCCTCAACAAGAACCTAGGATTCCCAACCAGTTAGACTCAACTAACCTGGTAGAAGAAGTCATTCCATGGTGTAGACCTTGTGATCAATTCCACCAAGAAAGCACTTGCTATATAGCAAACCAAGTTATAGAACATGGAATGGTCGAGGTCATTAATCAGGAAACAACATCAGGTGAGTCTGATCATGTGTATATGGTAGGCCGAACCTATCATTTATCAAACCAGCATTGGCAGCAGGCCACGGATTATGGTTACGAGAAGGATCTCCTTTCCAACTTTTATGGTGTCATGCCTTCTCCGGAAGCAATTAAGGAAATGAAGGAGGATAGATTCAAGGGAGCAATATATCAAAGAAGAGTGAAGCCATCACTGTCTAAACAGTACAAGCCAAAGGTAACCGCTCCTCCCCTCCCAGATCCTCCTATTGTCCCTGAATCAAATATTGATATGGGAGAATGGATAAATAGTGCTAAGATTCATGTTTATGCAACTGATGTCCTTAAAATTCCTGGTCAAAAAGAAAATTTGTTGAAAGCCTTAGAGGATAGTCAAAGTAAAGCTCATAATATTGTCAAAGAGGATCCTCTTCCTAATAACAATGCTATATTTGAAGTTGAACATATTGAACCTATAGATATGCCTATAGTCCTCAACAATGTTGATCCGAGAAGAGAATACCACCCGCCTTTTTATGTCTCCCTCTTAGTTGATAACCTTCTCCTTCATAACTGCATGTTAGATTCAGGTGCTTCATCAAATGTCATGACAAGAAAAGTAATGGAACAGCTAAATCTAAGGGTCACCAGACCCTACCACAATGTTTGTGCCATGGATGCAAGAGAAGTTGAAGTGGTAGGGATAATCTTAAATTTACAGGTTAAGTTGGCTAAGTATCCTAATATTGACATGTCGATGGATGTGGTGGTGATAGATGTTCCGGATAATTGGGGTATGTTGCTATCCAAAAAATGGGCCGCAACTCTTGGTGGGCACATTCAAATGGATTGGACATATGCTACTATACCTGCATCAGAGAACACTAGTGTGATTCTCCACAGAGAAAAGCTGAGGAAACGACATGTAGAAAACCCTAAGAAGCCCGGAAATGAATTTGTTCATTTCAATGATAACTTTGGAAACTATGCTATTTTGTCAAATTTCATGGCCCCTATTAAGGAAAACATTAAAAATGAAAAGATCGATGAAGTTTGGCAAATGTACTTTGATGGGGCTTATTCCAAAACCAGGAAAGGTGTGGGCATCATGATCATCTCTCCTTCAAATAAAATCTACAACTTTGCGTTCAGGTTAGAGTTTGAAGTATCAAACAATGTAGCCGAGTATGAGGCATTGCTCCTAGGGTTAGAAACCGCTAAAGATATGGGGATAAAGATGTTGAACATAAAGGGAGATTCAGATCTAGTTGTCCTCCATATTAAGAATCAGTATCAATGCAAAAATGACAGACTAAGAAAGTATAGAAATGCCACATGGGACACTATGGAATGGTTCGATGCACTTAACATTCAAAAGTTCCATAGGGAAATGAATGGGTTAGCAGATAAATTGGCAGTAGCAGCATCCACCCTCCAGCCATCGGATGAAATGATTAATGGGAATAGAAAGATGGAAATCAATTTTAGACCTTCAATTCTAGATAATATAAACCACTGGAAGGTGTTCAAATATGATGAGCAACTCTTAAGATTCATCCACAATCTATAAGAGTTTGAAGGTTGCAATATCAGTTATCAGTAGGAGGGTAAAGAGTATCAGTAGTGGGAGGATAATGAAAGGAATCACATCCTGAGTAGCCTTATAGCTTTCGAGAATCTTTTCGATCAACAGGATCATCATAAAAAACAAAAATAAGAAATAAAAATTGGGAATTATATGGAAATAAACATAGGAACTGACAAAGACCCCAAGTTAATAAAAATCGGAAAAGGTACTTTGGAAAAGGAAAGGAACAATTTGATCAACTTAATCAAAGAGTATAGAGATGTGTTGGCTTTTAGTTATGATGAGCTTAAATCCTATCGGGAGGATGTGTTTCAACACACTATTCCCCTCACAGAATAAGCTAAGGAGGTCAAACCTTTCCGACAAAAACTTAGGTGAATAAATCCTAAGTTGGCCCCCATTGTACAGAAGGAGCTTCAGAAGATGTTAGCAGCAGGGATCATAGCACCTACAAGACATTCATCTTGGTTCTCCAACTTAGTTGTGGTCAGAAAGAAGAATGGGTCAATTAGAATATGTATAGATTTTAGGAATCTAAATACATCATGCCTCAAAGATAATTACCCATTACTCGACATGGAAACATTGCTTCAAAGAGTAACAAGATAAGGAATGATGTCCATGTTGGATGGCTTTTCCAGTTATAACCAGGTGTTGGTAAATAAGGAGGATCAACATAAGACTACATTCACCACACCTTGGGGTACCTATAAATTTCTAAGAATGCCTTTTGGCTTATTGAATGCTGGTGCCACCTTCCAAAGAGCCATGGATTTTGCCTTCAAAGAACTTATAGGCAAAATAATCGTAATATATCAAGATGACTTAACTGTTTTTTCAAAGGAAAGATCTGACCACATAAGTCATGTTAGGCAAGTTTTTATAAGATGTCGGAAATATGGTATTTCCTTGAACCCCGTCAAGTCAATCTTTGGAGTTGATGAAGGCAAGTTGTTGAGGCACATCATTTCTAAGGATGGTGTCAAGGTTGATCCTGAGAGAGTTGGAGCCATTAAGAAAGTCCCCTTGCCCCAGAATCTAAAAGTTCTCCAGTCTTTTAATGGTCAGATCAATTTCATAAGAAGATTCATCCCAAATTTAGCAGAATTAATGAAGCCTCTACAAAAGTTATTAAAGAAAGATGCTAAGTTTGAGTGGACGTATGAAGGAAAAATGGCATTCAAGTCTATCAAAGATGCAATATCCATGTCCCCAGTCTTGATTAATCCAGATTATTCCAAAGAACTCCAGATTTTTTCCTTTTCCTTAGAAGACACCATTGCCGGTGTTTTGTTTCAAAAGAATAAGGAGGGACAGGAGCAACCTATAGCCTTTATGAGTAGAGCCTTGCAAAATTTAGAGTTGAAGTAAACCACGATGGAGAAACAGGCCTATGCTCTTGTCAAGTCCCTTAAACATTTCAGAACTTAGATAGGTTACTCCAAAATCATTGGATATGTACTCCATGCAGCTGTCAAGGATATCATGTCTCAACAGGATTGTCAAGGAATCAGGGGTAAGTGGGTTTCAAAGATTCAAGAATATGACTTGGAGATAAAACCTACTAAGTTAATTAAGGGACAAGGTCTTGCAAAGATGTTGACCCAAGGAAATGAAAAGGTCTTAGGAATAATATGCCAAAATAGTGATTCATAACAAAGTGTATCAGACGAGCTTTAGAGATTAGAGCAGCACCCTTGGTACACCGACATCATATTTTTCCTCCGCAACCTTACATGCCCCGATCACTTACTTGGCCATAAAAGAAGAGAATTAAGGTTAAAAGCAACTAAGTATTGTTTGACAAAAGATGGTTCGGGTTGGAGAAACCCCGATGGTTTAATACTTAGATGTGTCGATGAACCTGAGGCCAAGAAACTCATGGTTGAGTTCCATTCAGGATTTTGTGGTGGACATTTTGCAACAAAAACAACCGCCCACAAAATCCTTAGAGCAGGCTACTATTGGCCGAACCTTTTTTCAGATGTGCACAAGGCTGTCAGAGTTTTCCCCCAGTGTCAGTTATTCACTGGAAAGCAACAAATTAAAGCCTTGCCTTTAAATCCAATAGTAGTCCAAGCCCCTTTCCAGCAGTGGGGGATTGATTTCATCGGTAAGTTCAAAGATAAATCAAGCAATGGTTATTCTTGGATTCTTACCACCACTGATTATTTTACCAAGTGGGTAGAGGCGATACCCACCAAGAAGGCAACCGATGCTATAATCATGGATTTCTTAGAAGATAAGATTATCACAAGATTCGGTGTGCTAGCTAGAATCATCACGGATAATGGCCCGTGCTTTGTTTCCTCCGAGATGTCATCTTTCTGTTTCAAGTACGGCATTGTCCTATCTCACTCATCCAATTACTATCCCCAAGGAAATGGTCTAGTGGAATCAAGTAACAAGAACTTAATGACCATAATCAAAAAAATTGTGGGTGAAAATAAGAAGGCTTGGGATAGCAAGATCAAATTAGCATTATGGGCCGACAGAATCACCAAGAAAATTTCAACCGGGAGGAGCCCTTTCGAACTAGTCTATGGCCTTGATGTCACCTTACCAGTCCATCTAAAGCTTCCAGTTTATTAGTTTGTCCAGACCTTCAGCTCAGATCAAGAGGCCATTCAGAATAGAATAAACCAGTTGATCGAACTAGATGAGAGTAGAAGAAATTCTCCTGACCAAAGTATCAAAAATTCAGACAAGGTCAAGAGAACCTTTGATAAGTCTACCCAGCCAGGATCCTTCCAAGTAGGTGACACAGTTTTGTGTTGGGACAAATGACGGGAGAAACCTGGGAAACATGGAAAGCTAGACAACTTATGGTTGGGACCGTACATCGTCGATGAAATAGCAGGAACGAACTCCTTCGATCTAAATGACCTAGAAGGATAAAGGTTGAGCCTGCCAGTGAATGGTTTCCTCCTCAAGTTGTTTTTCGCTGAGACAGTTTGATGCCTTTATTGGCATCGGTGGTTTCAGGTCCAATTTCTAAACCTTGCCCTGCATGTATTTCTAAATTTTATACATCATGTTGTTGTATCATAGATATTGTTGTATTATAGTTATTTTTTACCTTGTTGAAAATTTTCCTTTGTATATTAGTTTTTGTAAAATATTCCTTTTTAGACATCATAGCCTAATTATGTAAATTAGTTTGCTTTTATAGTTAATTTTTTCTTATATATACATGTTATTGACAAACTCTAATTTCTATGTAGGACCCAGAGATTCCAGAGTTCTCACATCCTCTCCTTTGAACAGAAGATCAGTCAGAGAATGTGTCCCTAGATGGAGCCAGAATGTTACCACCTAAGTTGTATTTAGTGGTTTTTTATCAAGTGAGCCTGGTGAATCAGACAAGGATAAC
Source organism: Pseudotsuga menziesii (assembly GCA_001517045.1). Taxonomy (NCBI): domain Eukaryota; kingdom Viridiplantae; phylum Streptophyta; class Pinopsida; order Pinales; family Pinaceae; genus Pseudotsuga; species Pseudotsuga menziesii. Next base: position 103,337 of record LPNX010101398.1, on the reverse strand, counting down.
TTGTTCGAACTTCAGAAGACCTTTGGAAGTACTTCTAGGAAGTGCTTGTTGTACTATATCACATGTTCATACCCCATGGGGGAATTGTAATAAATGTTATAGCATGATAGTGTCTGTAAAAGACTTGGTCTCTTAGAATTTATTTGTCAATTCGATCAGCCCATGGTGTTTTTTCCCTTGGTTATTATTGGTTGTTGAATAAACGACTCATAATTTCTGGGTTTTTCACTCCATACCTCCAAAGTTGGGGTGGTCGGCTTGGCATTTAGGCCTATTGACGTTATTAGAGTCTACGTGTCAATGTATAAACATGCTAGACATCATGGTCGAGTCATATGAACATGTCTAAGTCCCCCTAGGTTTTTTCAATTTTTTAGTTTTTTTAGTGTTTTTTATTAAAAATTTAATTTTTCCAAAACTTAGTCTATTTTTTAATAGTTTAATTGGAAAATTTGATTTTGTAATAAAAGTGGGCCAAATAATCAGTTTTAGTCATGTAGGTGCTCATTTTCAAGCTAAGAGCACCATGTAAACCCATGGACCCACTATTTCCTAGTTTTGAGTGATTTTCCATCACTCAAATCAAAAAGCCCCAAAAATCAATTATTGATTATTTTAATTAATAAATTGATGAATAATGGAGCAAATCCAAAATAATAGATCAGTGTATTCTCAGCCGATTTGATTGAAATCAGTCAGATCTGAAGTAGATTGACTGGATCTGACAAATCCTTAACTGAAGGAGGTGATCAAATGAGATCTAGAGTTGAGCTTTAGCTATCTTTATGAGGAATTGCATCCTCTCTCTCTCCTCAACATGTGTGGACTCTTCTAGATGCTCTGTGGACTGATGTGTCGGTTTATGGGTTGAGGTGTCAGCTCAATCAGGCCCCCGGTTGACAAGTAGGCTCATTTCAGCTTCATATTTGCATTGATTAACTCTCCATCAGCTGATTTGATCTGTTTCCTTGGGATTTGTGCCCCCCTTGGGCTAGATCTCCTAGTTTTTGTATATATCCAAGCACAACAGCCTCTTCCAAGCTAGTTAGAACTGGGATTGAGGTGCTGCTGCTATTGTACTGTTGTTATTGTTCATTTTAAATAAAGAGAAGCTTTGGAGGCAAGACGGTGTTGTGCCATTGTATGTGTGGATGATCATTGCCATTTTTTTACTGAGGTAACCTGTATATATATTCATAATTTGCTAATTGCTTGTGGATTCGTTGCTAAGATTGATAATAAGCTTATTATAATCTTGATAGGAAAGGTGCTTTTCAATAAGTTTATTGGTCATCTCTTTCCTTTGAAGCATGTTTAGAGATCTAGATTCAGCATGTTCTATAAGCTTATATGCATGTTATTCGGAATCTCTGTGTATGTAATAATCGGATCTCACAAGTTTTTTGGCAAGTTTTTTTATCTCAACTGAGCTGCAGGTTCCTAGATTGGAGAGGATGCTGATCTATTTTGCTTCTTCACTCTCTCCAAAGCCTTCCAAAGGCATAGTCCCTCGACATTCCACCTGAAATCTCCACTGTGGATCTTCAAGGCTACCAGCATTTCTCTCCTCCTCTTCCTCCCCCAAAATCAACTCTTTTACCCAGTTACTTTGTTCATAGCTTTGATATTGTTTAGATCTATCATATTTAAATTAAATTTAACATATATCTATCTTCTCAAAGCCCATAATCTATATCTTTCTCTTAAAAGGTTTCATAAGCATTCTAGATCTAGCTTTAGGGAAATCGTCCTTTTTGTATGGAATTTTAAAGAAAATTTGTAGCTTGCATGCATTATATTTATGTTTTCTGTTATAAAATATAAATCTACCAATAAGTGCACATCATATTGGATGCCTAAAATTCAATCCAAGATCCCAAGGAAAGCTTGCTTTCCTTGGTTCCTTTTTACCTTTTTAAACTAGTTTTTACTTAGCATTTTTTGGTTAAAAGTAAGCTGAACCAAAGGTACTTTCAGAGTGATTTTGGGAATCTTTAAGTATAATAATCTTGCTGGTTTTTATCAGGCATAACATAAAAAAGGAGTAGCTGCTTCTCGAAAGTGACTTTTGGGCCTCTAAATCCCCCCAGGGGTCTCCCTTTTTGACTTAAATCTTTAATTTTCGCACTTTGTAAGCTCTTGATTTAATTATATATAAGAATAAAGAGGAATCATATCATTTTTCTGATATTTTAACCACTGGTAATAAAAATATTTTTCGAATAGGCTCTTTCGAGCCCATTCCCCATCCCCCCTGGGGGGATTTGCGTCCGTGTCATTTTTAGCTTTTCGTTCATTTTTTTTCAATCTAGTGTAGTATTAATCTACAAGGTAGTATACTTTGACATAAAATCAATTCCATATTCCATTTCTATTGTCTTCAAAGTAACTTTAATACTTACCCCACGAGCCTCCTTTTGAACCGAAAGGTGAAGAAAGGTTCATGGTAATATAATTAGAAAATTGTGGTTTTCTCATCTTTTTATGTTTCATTTGCTATCATAATTTTTTTCAGTAACCATAATAAAATCAACCTCTCCTTGATTCCCCAATTGAGGTCCACTTGGATCGAAAGAGGTTCCTGGAGGGTTTTCTTTTTTAACAAGAACACCCATCTCAAAATTTACTAAAATTGACAAGACTCCAGTGTGTATGCTCTGCAGTTGGCTGCGGTTCATCCAATCAATCAAGCTGTATCAAAAGCATTTGAGTGACTAGTATAATTAGGATTCACTTTCCCAAATTGACAAACCATCAGGTGAAAATCCAACACCTAGATCAAACCTTTACGGTGGAAAAATAACCAAAGGAAGCGGGAAATTCTGAAAAGGTGACCTCGGGGTGCCGATATCTGTCACACCCTAATGGGTGCGTTATGAACAATAGCCCCAGAGACTCCATTCAGCCCACATATTCCTTGGGGGTAGCCGTGAAGGTTTAGTTTTGGACATACTCCAAGTACTCTCGGGTATATCTAGAGTCCACCCCTTCGCCTAATTTTAATTAACATATTTTCACATTAACTTAAAACTNACATTCACTCCAAGCACATGCAAGTATATTGATTTCTTTTTTACTCCATTTTTAAGGCACTGGTTATTTTCTTGCTATATATTTATATTGTGTCTCAACATTGTGCTTTTGTGCACTCATTTTTGTATCTTTTCATCTATGGTTGTTTATGGTTAAATTTCAAACTCCTAAGTAACTCATTTAGTTCAACATCACCATACTAAGTAATTTATCCTTAGTAACTTAATAGGGTCTACCCCCCTTGGCTTCATTAGGAGTTGAGCCTAAACATAGGAGTAGAACAAGGTGACATCCTTGACTCGAGACTTGCCCCCAAGGACACACCGAGTGGCTTGAAGATTTCTACCATGTGACCCAGGTGTGTGTAAGGCGGCAACAGGAACCATATTAATACAAAAACCAAAAGCCACCATGCCCCAGCCCAGAAAGCAGCATCTCTCCCCAAGAAAATCCTATGATATATGTCGGCCATACGATGAGCTCCTTCCCTCACACATCAGGGGGCAATTTGTTAACCCAAAAAATCCCACAATGATCTCTACATGACCTACACCACCTAAAGACATCTACGCAGGACCCTCATTTGACCCTATTTGACCCCCACACGCTCAAGAAGGCTAAAGAATATGAAAAAGGGCTTAAAAACCGCTAAAAAGAGCCAAAATAGCTCTCATAGGGGCTAAAGCCTCCAAAAAGGGGGATAAAACCCCTCAAAGGAGTTTAAGACCTCCCAAAGAGAAAAATATTGAGCGAAAGAGGCTAAAAGCGCAAAAAAGGGGCTAAAGCCCCAACCAGGGGCTTAAAACCCTAAAAATCTTGAGAAAAAAGTATAAATACAAGGGTGGGGGTCACTCTCAAAACACTCCTTCACTTCCTATCGTTATGTTTCCCGTGTGAGTGCCTTGAGACCATTTTCCTCTCAATCCATTCACCCTCCCTCTCCTCCATTTCTCCATTGAAACATAGCTCCCTATTCCTAAGAGAGGTGCTCTCCCAAGCTAGGGCATGGTGGTCCATTCCAACCAGAAGGTATACTTATTTTGTTTTATGTCTTTTCTTTGGTAGATTGTAGTTTTTCTAACAGTATTTGTTTGCAGGTTTATTGCTTAACATGTTCTTGCATATTTTCATTGATTGCTTGCAGGTATTTTGGTTTTCTAACAGTTATATGTAGGGTATTGGAGCTTAACCCTAACCTTGTGTGCAGAGGGGTTTCATTTTTCTCATTTCTATTTTAGTCTAGTTTCTTTCTATTCTTTCATTCTCACAGGAACCCTACCCTTCCATCCTATAGATGGAAGGAAGCCATTCTACTCTGTAGATAGGGTCAAAGGCCTACTACACCGTTGATCACCTGATTGGACAGTTGTTGAGTCTTCGTGATGAACTCTACTACAGATCCTCATCTCCTTTGACTCTTGTATCAATCAACCACTACTCATCGAACTACCATCTGACTTTGTAATTCCTTTGTCTTACATTGAGTTTCCTCTGTCAACATGTTCACTGGTTATACCTTTGTCATTGTTGAACTCCATTGACATCAATTGACAATCCACGTAATGGATCCTGTTTATTTTAGTGAGTTCATCCTACTACCATGTCTATTTGTTATTCCTTTATCATTCATGAACTCCTTTGACATCAATGACAACTATATTCTCAAAAATACCCCCCTTTGGCATTCATGGAAACATATAAACATTATCCCCCTTTGACAATAATGAGGAACGATAACCTATTATTCCATTGTTGTACCTATTTTAATATAGGATTTCCTGACTTCCCTTACCAACATATCTCTTGTTTTAAGTTCTTTGCTTCTCTTCCCCTTGTTAACCAAATTTGGTGCTAAGCATTGCTTGAGTAATGATAGTCTTAGTGATAAATTCATAGACTCCCCCTATCATTGTGCTTCCTCTGCTCCATTATTGAGTCTCTCTCAGTTTAATTCAAGCTAATTATATGCACCTTTTCTCTGTGTCAACCATGCACCAGTCTTGTCATTTAACCTTGATCATCTCTTGTCTTCGAAGAATATAGCTTTCATCATACTTCAACATTAAATACCAATTGAATTTTTTATATACCAATTGGAATTTTTTGAATTTAACTCCCCCTGAGTATATAATCCCTCCTAATGTTATTTTTAGGGTTCGCTTTAGATCATGAGAGATTTTAAAAAATAATTCCAAAATCATCACTATATCCTTCTTCATCACCTTCATCTTCATCTTCATCAGTGTATTATTTTACATCTCCATCTTGCTTTTCCTCATAATGGATGTCATTTTTATCGACGACACTATTATGCTCATCATCATCTTTGGAGACCTCACTGATGTTTGAAATTTGGTTTTCTTCTGAGACTTTGTAGTCTAAATTTTTCATCCACATATTTCCATGAGGTACCCTACTTAATGATATTCTATCATTTGATGTGTTTATGTCTTGTTTCCTTCTCATAATTTGATCTGTTCCCTTGGTTTTGCAATCATCGGCCTTGTGACCAAACTTGTGACAAAAATGTCAATATCCATAGAACTTTCCTTTATATATAGGAAATATTTGATCTTCCTACTTCTTCCATTGTTTCTGAGCCTCTACTGAATCACTCTTTCTCATCTTACATACTCTAGACATATGTCCATAGTTGTTGCATTTGTAACATTCTATGTCATATTTTTCAAAAGGTTCATAAAAGTTATGGTTACTTACTTTTGGTTTTGATACTAGATGCATTCTTCTTGTATCCAACAGACTTTTCATATGCTCTACAATTTAGGGATTTATGACCAAAATTATTACAAGAGTAACAATGACCAAGGAAGATCTACTGATATCTATTTGTTAATGATATCTTAGAAATCATATTAGTCATGTTTTTCTCATGAGAGGCTGGAATAGATTTCTTGTTTTCGTCCTTCTTAACTGAACTCTTTAGAGAAGCAACTTAGGTTTTCCTATTTCCACCTAGGTTTGTAAAATAGGAATATTTTGGCCCATATCCTAATCTAGATTTATCACTTGATGATCTTTGTCTATTTAGGATATAATCTAAGATCTTTGAGCTACCCTCAAACTTCAGTTTCAAGGCTTCTTAATTAAGCTTTTTCCTAAGCTACATGATCCCTTCTTCAAGCCTTTCAGATTCTTGTATACTTCTTTTGAGATGCAAATTTAGGTCCTCTACTATCCTTTTGGCCTCAAGAAGTTGAGTTTCCAACTCGCTAATGACATGGTTTGACTGTTTTTTCTTTCTCCTGCATTTTTGAAGTTCTTCAAGAGCACTAGTGAGTTCAGCCTTTAAGTTTACTACACCTTCCTCATCTGATACACCATTATGAGCTTGAGTATCTACTGCCATGAATAGAATTTATGTCCCTTCATCTCCACTTGATTCTTCATCTTCACTATCTTATTTGGAATTTAAGTTCTTCTTCTTTTTCTTAAACTTCTTCTTATCTATGGTTTTACACTTATGACAGCAAGGTTCTTCATGATTACTATCCTCTTGTTTTTGGTAAGGACACTTATTGGAAAAATGTCCAGTTATTCCACAGTTAAAACATTTTAAGGGTATCTTTCCTTTGTATTTACCAGTACCCTTCTCATTTTTTCTGATGAAAAGTGCTTCTTCATGGCATCTATGTTCTCTTATTGGTTCTTGGATAGGGCTTTAAATGCTAACTTTTTTCTTGAAGTTTCATTATGTCTCATCCTCATCTCATATGCAGTGAAGATTCCATGTAGTTCATCTACTATTAAGAGACTACGGTCATCTCGTTCTTTTAGAGTGGACACCTTTGATTCATACTTCATTGGCAATGTTCTTAGTACCTTGTCAACCACTTCTCTTTATTTTAATTCTCCTCCAAGGCCTCTAATAGAATTGACAACTTCATATACTCTTAGAAGGTATTCTCCAATATTTTCTTCTTCTTTCATCTTCATACTTTCAAACTTTCCTTTATATGTCTGAAATTTGGATTCCTTGACTTTGGATGCCCCTTCATAGACAATTTTTAACTTATCCCAAGCTTGTTTGGTAGTTTTGCATCTCATGACTTTTACAAACATGGATTTTGTTAATCCACTCAATATGGCATTTAGGGATTTTGCATTACCCTCATATTGGTTTAGTTCCAATATGTATGTAGGTAGGTTGTTTGCTATTTTAAACTCCTTTTGAGTTGCAGCCCAAACCTTCCATCCAAGAGACATCACATGGAACTTAATTCTCACACTCTAATATGCATAATTTTCTCCTGTGAATAATGGTGGTGGCTAACCCTTCTTGTTGATCCATCGTGGTTTTTAAGTAGGATCTTCCTTCTCGTGGTTAAATTGTGGTGAAGGAACCTACTCTGATACCACTTATTGGAATATGGACAATACTGAGAGCATGGGGTGAATCAATATTGATAATTTTTAACAATTTAAACCACTTTTAATTTATTCATTAACACACATGATCCACAAGAACACAAATTTATCATGGAAGCCCAATTGGGTAAACCACCAATACTTCCTATTACTGCAAAATTATATTTACAAATAGTTTATTCCTGCTACTACAAACAAGGATGGTATTACAACCTATGTACCAGCAACTACTGGAAGGAGGCTACGACCCCCTAGTTTTATCAGTTGCTACTGAAAGGATCCTTCTACACCCTATTTACCAGCTACTAGTGGAAGGAGGCTATGAGCCCCTGATTTTATCAACTACTACTGAAAGGATGCTATGAAACCATGTTTACTAGTAGCTACTCAAAGGAGGCTACGAACCCCTACAGGATTGTTTCCTTCCCTAGTGCCACCCTACAACCTTAATATGTTTTTAGTAAAATTGCAGATATCTTTACCCTTCAACATCTTTCACACATACCGGTCTCTACTTCTTCTTCTACGATCTGGCCTACAGAGACAACTTCTTTCACTCAACATTCTATCTATAAATACCCTCTAACACGTTTTCTATGAATGCATCTCTTCACTGTTGCGCCTTTTCATTCTTAGATCATGCCTCTTCATGAAAACTCAATTCTTCATTTGAACAATTCTTTAACTCTATTTAGCTTTATCAGTCATACATTTCCACAACATAATCATACCAAAATTGCCTCTTCGCAATGATAATTATTCACCAGAAATTATTCTGAATTTTCCTTTTTGTAACAGATCTTTCCTCAACCATCTTGAGCCATTGATCCATTGTAGACTCTTTCATGTCCGTCGATCCAACACACAGATTTCCCTTCATAATCATCTTTCCACAATTTCCTTAGCTTTCCGCAACAACCTTTTTGCATCGTTGATTTCATTGGACTCTTTCTTGACCATTGATCTGATGTGGATTGCGGATTACCAATGCACGATTTCATTTTTCTCAAAAGGTCCTTCTGCAACCTTCTTTTCCACAACTACCTTTCTGCAACAGTCTTTCTACATTGTTGATTTCTTATGGATTCTTCCTAGACCGTTGATCCAAGATCAAATGCGGATTGTGGACTGTAGGTTTTCTAAAGTCCTTAAAAGTGCTTTCACAATTTTCTTTCCACAATAATCATTCCGCGCCGTTGATCTCATTCAGACTCTTTCCTGATCGTTGATCTTATATCAGATGCGGATTGCAGATTGCAGGTTTTTCAAATTTTTTGAAAACACTTCTGTAATTTCCTTTCCATGATATTTCTTCTGCATCGTCGATCTCTTGTGAAGTATTTCCTCACCATCAATCTTCTAGATTATAGGTTGCATATTATCGGTTCATAAAATATCAATTGTTGCTTCCGTAATTTTCTTTTGCACCATCGATCATTTGTAGATGCTCTCCTAATCGTCGATCATGGGGGTTCACTCCTGACTGTTGATTTAAAATCAAATGCAGATTTGTGGATTGCGGGTTTTTAAAAATTTATTGAAAACAATTCCATAATCTTTCTTCCACATTGTCGATCTCTTGCGGAGTCTTTCCTGACTGTTGATCCATGATCAAATGCAGATTCAATCTTAACCATTAATCATTTTGCGGATTCAAATCTAGCCATTGATCTGTACATTATCGATCCTTCCAAAAGGTATGGGTCCTGACAGGTAGTCTCGGGCTCCAAGCTGGTGACTTCTCATGGATTCCAAGCACATAGAGCCCCCACACTACCTTTTCTCTTCGCATTGACTAAGTCTAGTGAGACCAATGCATATCAGGACCTACAAACTCAACCATGCTTCAAATGTGGGATAAATCCCAAACATCAAAATTAATCTGCACCATTGATCACCTGATCGGATGGTTGCTGGTTCTTCGTAATGAATTCTACTGTAGATCCTCATCTCCTCTACCTATTGCATCGATCGACCACTACTCATCAAACTATCATTTGACGTTGTAATCTTTGACTTACACTGAGTTTTCCCTGTCATCATGTTCACCGATTATTCCTTTGTCACTGCTGAATTCCTTTGACATCAATTAACAATCCACATAATGGATCCTTTGTATTTTATTGAGTTCATCCTACTACCATGTCTATTGGTTATTCCTTTGTCATTCCTGAACTCCTTTGACATCAATGACAACTATCTTCTCAACAGGAAAGTGGTACTCTTCTACTAAACTAACAAACATGTTTCCTGACCTAAAAAAGCAAACAATGGGGGCCATTTTTTATTAAGGAAGGAGGAATAATCCACCCAGTAGTTGGCATGTTTCTCAAATTTTATAGTTTTAGCATCGACTTGGACAAGTCTGAACCTCTACACAACCTCAATGTGTTTTGCATCTCGACATGCATCGTTGACTTCATCATCTCAACGACTACGACATATTGTCTCTCTGTCTTCCAGACATCTGTAATGGTTGCATTTCTGAAATGTTCTAACTCTTTGTAACTGAACATAATGGGTAGTCACCCAACCATCTCAACATCATATATAAGCATGTACATTGTTATCACTAGAGTCTGCACCTAAACTACTAAGGTTCAAAGTCTAGATAATCTTAAGGTTTCCTAATGGATGACTAGGTTTTATGGCTTACAAATATCATACATAAGTGAAATGCAGATCAAGAAAAAGATAACTAAAATAACTAAACAATAGATATAACTGAATCATGAACAAATATAAAAGGATTGTGAGTATGAAGCTATATAAAGAGTGAGAGAGTTCATATCCAAGTATATGATAAAAATTTCAAATCATTCATAAGAATTCTAAGATGGATGACCTTTATCAGAGAACATAATTATGAATTAAGTGGTTTAAACTAAACATAAATATTTATCATGATAAAAGGAAAACATAGGCTCATCTTGAATATAATCATTCCATAACAGTCGTTATATAAACTTAAAATGACATACTTTCTTGATAGATAATAGTAGTCTAATATCCAAAACCATTCCTAATACCTTCTATTCTTCACTGTCACACACACACACACACACACACTCAAAAATTTTAAAACTTAAAATAGTTTGAGATCCAAATTTTATGGATCTACATGACCAAAAATAGAAAGGATAAGTCGTATTTGATTTAGACCTAACGACTCATAACTTAAACTTGACACCTAATACTAACAATTGTCTAATGGTAATGACATAACAAATATGTCATCAAACATATATGGGGGGTGTGACCTAGATCTTAAGTGTGCACAAACTTTGAGTTGGATTTGTCCATGATCAGTTACAACTTCCTAGTTTCTTCAGCTAGTATCATCAAACCATCCAATGCTTATGACCTTTTCTGTAACCGAGAATGTTATTCTTCCATGGATCAAATTCTTTCTTGAAGTTCTTTGTTCTGACCCATGATTTCTTCATTATGTTGATGTGTAGACATTTTTCTCTATAGTACTTCTTTAGATATTGTTATGAGCTCTTGATAATTGGCATCAATATCTTCCAAATCTTCCCTTAACCTTTTGTTGCGACTATCATTAATTTCTTGTTAGGATTATATAATCCTCCCTTATTCATATATAGTCTATTTGATCATCTTGTCTATATTAGGGAGACATTAGTGTTGTACTGGAGTGTGGGGAACACATATAGAGGTTAAATGCCACTTACTGCATTTTCATGCATGATTTTAGGTTCCTCTAAGACCAATACCTACAATATATGAACCACTCTGAGTTCCACCAACAACTTCCATTACTTGGTTGTGGTAGGCATTCAACTATGTTGAGTCAACCTTTAGTTACATTCATTTAGATCACTCTCAGTTAGTCTAGTGCCAGTTTTGCATGGATGCATGGGGAAGTGGCACCTTTTTCCACCTACCTCATTGGTTTAACTAGTTTAACTAATTGTCGAACTATTTTAGACATCATGAATTTGACTAGTGCCTCCCATGCAATGATTTAGACACTCCTAGTTAGCTTTGCAGTTAGCTTGAGTTGGTAGATTCGAATCCTATCCACATGATTCGAATTCTCCTTATTGTAACATTGTTGTAGTACTGTTGAATTAATGAAGATTAATGTTCTAATTTATTGATCAATTCTTATAGGATTTGTCTGAAATTTATCTTGTTCAGTGTACATTGTTCTTGTTATTCCACTGCACAATTCACCTCTCAATTTCTCTCATTTTCCTGTAGATCAATGGTTCAATAATTTAACATGGTATCAGAGACTTGTTCATGCTAGTAGCAAGTCTTGTCTGATCTCCATTGTACACCATAAGTAGCTAAGTTTCCACATAAATACTGGATTGATAACCTTGATCCCTCTAAATTATGTTCAAAGAAGTCTATCCAGGTGTGACGGACTCTAATAAAAATGTACATGTCGAAGTGGAAAGGATTGAAACTGACATGATTGCAAATTGATTTTGGTTTTGCAGTGTAATTTGCAAGTACCTACGTAGCTTATTGAGGAATTGACTATTTTAGCATTCAGAAATATGGATTCTTCAGCTCTCATACCTCGAATCCTTACACCCTTAAACTATTCTGATTGTAGGGAAGATATGTAGGTGTCCTTGCGCAATCTTCGCCTGTATAGGATGACTATGGGAAGAGAAACTAAGCCCCAACAATATGTTGAGAAGAACAAATTTTTGAATTGACTTGATGAGACCTTCAGCTTCATGTGTACTCATATCTCCTGAGATATTTTGTTCTACCTTGAGGGACTGAGGACTCCGAAGGAATGTTGGGATAATATTGAATATTTGTTTGGAACAAGATGATATTCGAGGGCACATATTGGAGAATGATCTCATTTCTTTACATCCCAACAGTTTCAAATCTATTCAGCAATTCTTCACAGAAGACAAGTCACTATTACTGCAATTCTAACAATGTGGAGTGGAGAGGAAATATGAACAGCTTGTGTTATTTGTACTAAGCATGCTTGGATATGATTACTTAGTCTTTGTCTCTACATTCAATTCCGGAAGAGCTTCCATCCCTAGTTGGAATATTCCTTCTCTAGATTCTTTTGATGAGTCCTTAATACAAGATCAAGATAAATTGGTCCAAATGGGAGTGATTCAGAATTCCAAGAATCAAGAACTCTTGATGACATACTCAAACAATGTACAAGCTAGAGGGAAGCACAAAGGGAAGGAGCCCAAATCCACTAATTCAAATCCAAAGGAGAATCTTAGATCTTTCGATGGAGCCTCGAGTTCCAAGAAAAAGAAGAAATTCGAGAATACTAGATGTCCATACTGTATGAGAGGCTTTCATCCAAAAATCTAATGCATGAATAATACAATCGACCAGTTGTCAACACTCCTTGAACATAAAAATATTTCTCTTCCACAAAGAGTAAAGAATTTTGATGTTGGAAAACCAAAAGAAGACCATGAGAGGTTCCATTCCTTGAAGTAATGCCTCACTCGGTCGAAGGCTTACTTGATAGATTTTGGAGCATCCAATCACATGGTTGCATCTAGGGAATCCTTCATCACTCTTAATCTCACAGGATGACCTATTATTCATATGGGTGATGAATCTCAGATCCCAACTGAAGGAAGACATTCTATTAAAATCCAGCATGGAGAGTTCATAAATGTACTCTTTGTTCCCTCCCTTGCAGCAAATTTGTTATATGTATATCAGATGACTCACAATGGCTTAGCAAATAAAGTGGTATTTGGCCCTGACTAAGTAGAGATCACATATATCTCAGCTGGGAATATTATAGTGAAAGGTATTGTAGTCCATGCCTCCAAGGCATATGCATTGTCACATTGCATGCCATACTCAGATCCAATGCAAACACAACTTCCATTCGAAGTAGATAAAGGTATTAAAAATCCTTCACTTCCATTTGCAGATACATGTTTATTGTCTAACATTTCAGATTCAGATTGAGATTAAGAGGAATACCAACACGATTTTGATATTGAGGATATAGCTCTATATCCAACATTTATTTCATCTCAACAAATCATTAACACGATTGGGGATGTTGTTGGGGATTGAGATGGTAAAAAGAACAAGGTCCCAGAATAAGAAAGAGTATGTTGCATTATCCCACATAGATCCACTTCTCCCTGAGAGATGCTTCATGATGTTGGTATCATATCCTCAAACATTCAAATAAGCTTTCCATGATCCAATGTGGCAACCAACTATGGATGATGAATTTGATTCGCTGGAAGACAACAAAACCTGGGAACTTGTCTCCTTACCTCCAGGGAGGAAACTAGTTCAGTGCAAATGGGTATACAAGATGAAGATAGCCTCTGATGGAACCACAACCAAGTACAAGGATTGGTTGGTGGAAAAAGGATACTCACACATTCAAGGATTGGACTATAATGATACATTCGGTCCATTAGCAAGAATGCACTCCATCATACTTTTCTTGGTAGTTGCAGCTTCAAAGAGATGGGAGGTACATCACATGGAGGTGAAAAGTGCCTTCCTCCATGGTGGATTGAAGGAAGAGATTTACATGAAACAACCTGAGGGGTACATTGAAGATCCTTCCTTAGTTTTTAAACTGAGGAAATCACTCTATGGGATCAAACAAGCCCCAAGGGCATGGTATTCCGAAATGGATGTCTTCCTCATGTCACAGAGATTTGAAATATGCAAATCAGATTGCGATGTTTACATTCAGAAGAAAGAGGGATCCTTGCTACTAATTGTGTTGTATGTAGATGACTTTCTCATTACTAGAAGCTCTGCTACTGGATTGAGAAGCATTAAGTCAAATATGAATAAATCATTCATTGTGACTGATCTAGGACTGTTAATACAGTTCATTGGTCTCGATGTAAGTCAAAATACTTTGGGAATTGGGAACTCACAGTCCAAATACTCATTATACATGCTTAGAATATTCCACATGGAATATTGTAAGACAGCCCCTTTTCCTTTCTTATCTGACATCAGGCTAGAGGAAGGTGCCTCTACACCATTGGTAGACAACACTCTTTTTAGACAGCTCATTGGGAGCCTTCTATATCGCACACATTCTAGACCAAACATATCCTATGCTATGAGTGTTGCTTCCAGGTACATGCAAGAGCCACATGAACTGCATTGGAAGGAAACAAAGTGTATCTTTCACTATGTACATGGTACTAGATATTATATGACCCATTATGCAGCTGGTGCATAGCTTGATGTCATAGGCTTCACAGATTCAGACTGGGATGGAGATTGGAATGATAGAAAATCCACTTCAGTATTTCTGTTTATGTTGGGATCTGGGCCAATTTTTTGGTCCATTAAGAAGCAAGCAACACTTGCACTCTCTTCAGCAGAAGCATAGTATAGGGGGGTTGTAAATGCAGTTATTCAGGCACTTTGGATGAATGGAATATTGATAGAATTTGAGATTCACACTTCACCTTCAGTGGACATTTATTCTGACAACTAGAGTACCATAAAAATATCCATTAACCTAGTTCAAAAGCAACGAATGAAGCAAATTGTGGTTCACCTGCATTATATTTGGGAACTAGAGGATGAAAAAACTATCAAAATGCCTTACTATCCTAGAAAGGAGCAAATTGCAGATATATTTACCAAGTCCTTCATAGAAAAGAGATTTTTCTTTCTTAGATCTCTTCTCGGTGTAAAGGCTTGATTCATTATTGTTCTCGATTCCTGCTTATTTTTTGAGGGGGTGGTTTTCCCATGAGTTTTTCCCCATTTTCCTTAGTTTATTAAGTGGTTTTATTTTCCATTAGATTATATGGGTGAATTTTAGCCTAGTTTCAAAGGCCCAAAGTTTTCAAGGTCAGGATTAAGGGGGGGGGGGTGTTAGGATTATATAATCCTCCCTTGTCCATATATAGTCTATTTTATCATCTTGTCTAGATTAGGGAGACATTATTACTGTACTGGAGTGTGGGGAAAACATATATAAGTTAACTGCCACTTACTGCATGTTCATGCATGATTTTACATGCCCTTGAGACCAATCCCTACAATATAGGATCCACTCTAAGTGCCACTAGAAGCCTCCATCATTTGGTTGTGGTAGGTAGTCAGTTATGTTGATTCAACCTTTAGTTACATTTAGTTAGATCACTCTCAGTTATTCTAGGGCCAATTTTGCATGGATGCATGGGGAAGTGGTGCTTTTTTCCACCTACCTCATTAGTTTAATGGGTTTAACTAGTTTAACTGATTATCGAACTGGTTTAGACATCATGAGTTAGACTAGTGGGTCCCATGTAGTGATTTAGACACTCCTAGTTATCTTTTCACTCAACTTGAGTTGGTAGATTCGAATCCTATCCACATGATTTGAATTCTCCTTATTGTAAAATTCTTATATTATTGTTGATTTAATGAAGATTAATGTTGTAATTTACTCATGAAATCTTATCAGATTTGTCTGAAATTTGTCTTGTTTAGTGTACATTGTTCTTGTTATTCCACTACAAAATTCACCTCTCAATTTCTCTCATTTTCTTGTAGATCAATGGTTCAATAGTTTAACATTTCTCACTTGAATCATTTAGATATCTATTTTGCTCCTTAAATTATTGCAAATATTTCTTCAGTACCTCTACTTCTGATAATGATTCCATTACCTCTTGATGTGTAGGATATTCTTTAATATATAAGGGTTTCGAACACGTACCAATTTCAAATTCAATCACTTTCTGTTTACCTTTGCAAGTTTCTTTGATCAAATCGGGTGTATACATTTACTCTTCTTGAATATCTCCAAGGGTTTGATCTGCTATATGATATTTTTCATCTCCAGCTTGTAGATATTCATCACTGGAGGAATCCTCTATGATGGTCACAACATTCTTTTGGAATTTTGGATTGAGAATGGACTTCATGTTCATGCTTAACTTGTTCTTTGATCTTGTTTTTGGTCTCCAGTTGTTTTCAAAACTATCTCCAACAGGGGTTTCCTTGTTTTTTGAATTAAATGAAAATCATTGGACTATATCATTTTCCCTAGCATCCCTAGGGGTATCAAGAGCACTAACGTCTTCTTTTTGAAACTCAATAATCATCTTTCTTCGTACGTCTGTTCTAGAAACCTATAACACATACATATTTACAGTGTCAAATGCCTTTGTAGCTTGTTCATTTCCACCTTCAACCACCTTTCTCTTCTGTCTTCTATACTTTTTTCCTATTTCTTTATCATCATCATGCATCTGGGCTTCATGCTCAAAACCCGACCAAAATAGAAAATGCTGCCAAGATCTATCTACTTTTTCAAAATCAATGGTTATCAAAAGCTTAATTAGGCCGTCATGAAATATAGAGTGACTGGTGTGGTCAGGGTGATTCCTTACCCGTGTAATCATATTCTCTATACTTTTAAATAGGTAATAAGGAAATTTAATCTGGATACACCATTTAAATGTAATAAAAACCTTAAATGATACCTGAACACGGTTGCAAACCAACCTTTGCAGGTTATAGAACGATGGATGATATTGAGTGCATCTATCCATTCAGGATTAACATTGTTTAAATTATTACATTTACCCCAATATAGTTTCTCGAAACTGGGAAGCAGAAGCATGCTTAGGTCAACCTCGAATATATGCTTCTTAAACCGCCTTTAACCTTCAGGAGTTATGCACGTTTCTTCTACAACTGTGGCTTTATTTACCCTAAAATTTATGGTTTTTAAATTAACCACATAATCTTTGTAATTATTTACGAAGGAATTTGTTACCTCTAGGTTATGACCTCTAAGTTTTTCACAAAAAGAAAACCATCATGCATTTCTCATCATCTCTGAACACCTTGGAAATTCTTCGGTCCTTTTAACATTCTGTGGTTATAACCTGTAAATTTTCACACTGAGCTTCTTCATCACAGGCATCATGATCCTAGTAGTTCAGGTCTTCGAAACTGATGGGTGTATTTCATGTTCAAATCTCATTATGCAAATAATGCATGCACAAAATAATCGGGGTATGAATCCTTGGTTCATGTATTTCATAATATCAATAACATGCCTATGCTATCAGTGTCGTAATAAACATAAACTCTTCCCTCCAGCACGCATCCAAGCTTATGTTAGTACCATAATGAAGAGAAACTCCTCCATTAAGCACATGCCCAAAGTATGACATATGTCTTAAAACAATTCCAAGTGTAAACAATCCAGCAGTGCCAACCTATCACTTCATTATGGATGCACTTCAGGAATGTACTTTGACCATTAATAAAATATAACCATCGAACTATATCTTATCCATAAAAATTGGACACCTGAATCCTTCATAGGTTAGACTTTACCAATCTATGAATCATTCAATAAAGATGAGAACTTGGAAAATATTAATGAAAACAAGCCATATTTGTTCTAGTTATCATAACAAATAATTAAATGCTAAACAAAGACCTAAAGAACCTAAAAATTGATCTAAGCAACTTTAATGAACTTCAAAAAGAAAATAATTTCTTGGAAAGATTCTTGGGTAGAACTAGGATACAAATCTAGTAACATCTGGCTCCAATTGGGGATAAATCTCTCCTTGTGAGGCTCTAAGAACATATTGACCATGTGACTTCAGAAAACCTACTAGAATCATACCCCTTTAAACTGAAACCAAACTGCTTTATTGTCCTGGAGTCTTATTTACAAATATTATAATGATGTATACAATGAATATAAATGCCTCATCGGTTCAGTATGTGTGAAAGTGTTTCAAAAGCTACCCATTAACTGGGCCTGGAACTTCATCACCATCCAAATTTTGTAAGACAAAAGTGTTATTTCCCAAAATATTTATTATTATAAAAGGTCCCATCCATAAATTATGAAATTTTCCATGCTTACCCTTTTCATCATTTCGTGCATCCCATCTGAGAACTGCATCACCAACTAAGAAAGTATCTTTTTTAGCTCTTTTATCAAAACTTTCCTTTACTTTTTTCTATAAGCTTTAGATTTTTCCATTATTACTTATCTTTCATGTTGTAGATTAACTATCTTAAACATTATTCTCTTCATTTCATCTATTTCTTCCTCTACATCCTACAAAAAATTGATTACTGGAAAGCTTAATTGGACAGGAAATATTGCATCAATGCCATAGACAAGTTCAAAAGGTGTTGCTCCAATGGATATTTTTATAGTTACCATGTATTCCCAAAGAGCATATTTCAATTTAATTTCCCAAGTCCTTTTGTTTTGAAATAACATCTTTTTTATACTATTCACAATACTTTTAATAGTAGATTCTGCTAATCCATTCCCCTTAGGGTAATAATGTGTGGAATGTTTTAATATGATGTCTTTTTCTTCACAAAAATTTATCATATTTTTGTATTTAAAGGCTGGAGCATTGTTTGTTACTAATTTCCTTGGGCATCCAAATATGTTCAATATATTATCTTGAAGAAAGCTAATGATAACTTTATATGTTGCCCTTCTTGTGGGAATTGCTTCTACCCACTTGGTAAAGAAATCAGTGGTAGTTAAAATCCAATTATGTTGGCCACTAGAAGAAGGATGAATTTAACCTATAAATTCTAAACCCCATTATTAAAATGGAGCATTTACTGAAATTATTTTTAAGAGTAAATACTGCAAATTTCTGACATTCAATACAAGATTTGATTTGGCGATACACATCTGTAAAAAGAGTGGGCCAATAGTAACTGCCTCTTAAAATTTTAAATGGTGTTTATTTTCAATACTTATGTCCCCCACATGCACCCTGATGTAATTCTGTAATAACAACATCAACCTCTGGTTTTTACAGACATTTAAGAAAATACCTTCAGAATTTTTCCAATATAAAACTTGATCCACTAAAACATATTTCAAAGCTTTAAGTTTTAATGATCTATATTCACTCTTATTCAGATAAGGAGGACATTGTCACATGTAACAAAAAGTAAACAATTTTCCCATACCATGGATAATCAATATACCTGTTATAAATCTGTTCCTTGTCATGTTCTGTTGATGAACCCTCTACTGACTCTTCAACTACTAGATGAAAATCTAAAACCTGACAATTTGATTATGTTAAAAGTTTTTCTAGACCTTGTCCCTTTATTAATTTAGTAGGCCTAATATCAACATCATATTCTATAATTTTAGGTATACATTGTCCTCTTTTTTACTCACTATCATTCTGCACCAGAATTTCTTTAACTGCTATGTTAGGAACATATGCTAAAATTTTGGAATGCATAACATAAATCCTGAAGAAATTTAGAGCTTTGACCAATGCATAGGATTGATTTTACATTGTACTATACTTCCTCTCTCAATCTCTCAATGTTTAGCTAAAGAATGAAATTGGTTTTTTCTAAACCATTTGAATCTTTTGCAATAGAACATCTATAGTATCTTCAAATGCAAATGAGAAAATTGAAAAATATTTAGCAAAGTCAGGACTTATTAAAACTGGTGCTTTTATAAGTGCTTGCTTTATTTTTTCAAATGATGACCTAGCTTCAGCTAACCACTTAACTTCTTTGTCTTTCTTAAGCATCTCAGTGATAGACTTAATGATTTCTTCAAAATTAGGGATAAACCATCTTAAAATTTTGATATTTCGAGGAAAGATTGAATTCCTTTTTTGTTTCTGGTTATGTTGATTTTCAAGATGGTTTTAACCCATTCTAAATCGATTTTAATCCCTTCAGCGGAGACTATATGACCTAAGATATTACCTTCTGCCATAGAAAAATGAGACTTTTTGGATTCAAAGATAATCCATACTTCCTGCATTTAAGAAATGTTTGTTTTAAATTCTTCATATGTTCATCATCAGATTTGGTGAATATTGTGATGCCATCTAAATATATGACTACAAACTTTTATTTTTCACCAAAAAAAGCTATATATATCTCTCTAGAATGTAGCTCATGCATTCATGAGCCCAAAAGGCATTTTTTCATACACAAATGTATCCCGAGGAGATATAAAGGTTATATTTTCCCTATCCTCTGGTTGTACTGTAATCTGATTATAACCAGAGAATCTATCAATCATTAATATCCTATGGGAACCCACCACTATCTGTAAAATTTGATCAATTTTGGGCAAAGGATAGTTGTCTTTAAGGGAGCATTTGTTCAATTTACAGAAATCCACACAAAATCTAATTTCCCCATTCTTTTTACATACTAGTACCAGATTTTCTACCCAATATGAATATCTAAGAGGTATTATGATATTTGCATCTAACAACTTTTTACCTATTTTTCAATAACCGGAAGTAATGTTGGATTAAGTCTCCTAATATTTTGTCTGAAAAGCTTATTATTTGGCTTTAGAGGAATCTTATGTTGAATTATACTGGTGTTGTATGTTTTCAAATCTTCATATAAGCAAGCAAAAATATCATCAAATTCCTTCACTAGTTTAATATACATTTTCCTTTCCTTTTTTGAAAGTGTCTTGGATATCTTAATCATTTTAGGCTCTCTTTCAGAACCAATATTGTAACTTAAGACATTTTCTTCAATAGATTGTATTGTAGGATTTAACAAGGTATCATCTTTTAAGAACAATCTTTCAAGAGGTACAAGTCCTTTAGGAATAAAATTCCCTTTTAGTTCATCTATCTCATGATTTCCAATTGAATTTCTTGTACATGAATCATTTTCATTCTAATCAATATCTTGATCTTGATCAATCAATGAATAAGAAAATTCATTAGCTAATTCTAAAAATTCCTTAATCTCTTGATCATCATGAAAAACTTTCCAATGTTTAATATTATATGGAACTGAAGGTTGTTAAAATAATGTAACTTTAGAAGATGTTCTAGATGTATTGTATTCCTCCTTCCGGATATGAGTTTGGTATTGTTAGAGTCATTGAAGGATGCAATGTAAACCTATGAATGTAAGTCGGGTCAATAGTACCCAAGTTTCAATATAATAAATTCTATTTGTGGGGTCTAGCTAGACAAGTAGGCCTTGACAGCTAGTGAAGTTGGCCCCACCAAGTAAGAGGTCAAGTCAACAAAAAAATATAAATAGGGGTGCACCCCATTCATTTGTACACACTCAATCAAGCCGTTTTGGAAGAGAGAGAAGAACTAGTGCGCCATAAAGAATTTAAAATCAGTTGTCTTGTTTTTACACTGCTCTGGCCAAGATCTATACCAAGGAAGTTTTGCGGGGTTTTCTCCATTGTGGTTTCCCCGAGGAAAATCTTTGTGTTCTTGTGTTTTATGTGCATGTTGTTCTTTCAGTGATGTTCTAGTAATTTTTTTTAATATATCATCTAAGCAAATTGATAAAAATTAACATGGTATCAGAGCCACCCTAAAAGGAAACACTACACAACTAGGGTTTGTCATTCTGAACAAATCCCTTGATAGATCAGCTAGGAAAGAGGGCTCCCTCAACTTGCCCTTGAAGAGCACATCTTTCTGTGAAGAAAGATCCAGAATCCAAGAAGTTTCAGTTTTTGACTAGTTACTACTGGCAGGACAAACTAGGGTTTCAATTTTTCTGAGCCTCCATCATCAATCTCAGGAAAATCAAGTTACAATATACCTTGCCTCAAGGAGGTGCATATTTTCCACCTCTCAAACCTATTAGGGTTTTTATTTGAGAAATTAGGGTTTCTACGTCAAACCCTAGGTCTACCAGAAGGAGGTCATCCAAAAACTGTTTTCTTCAAGTAATTACTCTTCCTCCTTGTTCCATTTGAAGTTCTCATTATGTTGAAGATGACTAAAAACACCAAGCTAGATGAAAATATTGAAGGTGCTGAAAACTTTAGAGCATGGAAGTATAGAATCATGCTCATCCTGCAACAGAATGATCTAGACAAGTTTGTGAAGGAGGAAGTGAATGATCATAGCCAAAAGGATCATAGATGAATCCATCAACGATAACTTGACTCCTCAATTCTCATCAAGGGAAACTCCAAAATAAATGTTTGATGCTCTCTCCAGTCTATTTGAAGGGAGAAACATCAACAGGAAAATGAATCTGAGGAATCACCTCAAAAGTGTAAGAACTCAAAAATTAGAGACTATGCAATCTTACTTTTCAAGAGTATCTCAAATAAGAGATCAGCTAGAATCCATTGGTGATATAGTAAAAGAAGCAGAAATTGTGATGGCCACCCTAAATGGTCTTCCAAGAGATTGGGAACATTTTATCTAAGGAATCTTCTTAAGAAGGAAAGTAACTAAATTCAGGAAGTTATGGGAAGAATGTTTCCAAGAAGAAGAAAGAATCTTAGCCAAATAAGTGAAGCTAAACGATAACGAAG
Source organism: Pseudotsuga menziesii (assembly GCA_001517045.1). Taxonomy (NCBI): domain Eukaryota; kingdom Viridiplantae; phylum Streptophyta; class Pinopsida; order Pinales; family Pinaceae; genus Pseudotsuga; species Pseudotsuga menziesii. Next base: position 80,638 of record LPNX010101398.1, on the reverse strand, counting down.
ATCAAGCCTTGACAGCCCATGCCATATGCAAGAACAAAAGGAAGAGGCATGATCATCCTCTGATCCGTATTTATGCTGGAACGCAACAGAATACACAAATAACCATAGAAACAAATATGTAGTGGAAATAACACTGCATTTAATTAATCAATAACTGAAACTTGTTTACATACATAATGGAAATAAAGTAGCTAGAGTGCCGGTAGCTTATCTCTGAGAAGAGATGTGGCAGCTACATGCCTCTGAACTCTGTGTTACAATGAGGCTTGAAGGACTATATATTATTAAGAAACAATGGAAACCCTACACATCCAAAAACCTAACCCTAGGAGGTGAAATGCCTTAATGTGGGCCCCGTTGGGTAACCTGGTACATCAATTTCCCGAGGTCGTAACTTTAGCATACTACCTCTGTTTGACGTGCATGATACATCGTTAGAAAGATCTGTTTAAGGACTACATCCATAAATGAAAAATATCAAGTCTGGAATAGACTCATATTTTCCTAAACATTCGATGCCAAAAAAACATCGTTTAGGGCCTCAAAATGGCTTCGAGAGTTTAGGACCCGAAAACTGCCAGAAATAGTAAATTGTGCTACAATTAAGGAAACTGGAAAACTGAAAGAAACAGTGGTGGGGGTCCAAGAGGAATAGGTGGGTGGCCACCAATATCCTCCTGGATCATTCCTCCCCCCTTACGAAGCAATGGTCCCCATTGCATTGAGTTCCTCCATGAGATGAGCAAACTTCTGTTGAACTTGGTCCCCGATGAGCCACTTTCCCTGGTGAAGGAGTTGGCCTGCTTTGAAAAATTGATATAGCTAGATCTTTTGCTGGCGGGTGTTCTTGATCTATGTGTCCATAATATGATCAGTTGTGGCTTGTTCCATGCAATCGGGGTTTAACTCTGTTGGTGTGAGTTGTTCTGCCACGTCTGATGTGTCCAGTAGATGTGGAAAGTAGGGCCAAAGGTGGTCCACATTGAACACTGGGTGTAGACCAAGGAATGGTGGAATATTGAGCTTGAAGCCATTATCCTCGATAGCATTGGTGATGGTGTATGGCCCATATCAAAGTGGGCGAAGCTTGCGGCGGGGTCCAGTGAGGTGCTCCTTCTGTAAATGTAGCCACTTTGTCGCCCACCTGGAAGTATTGTTTCACCTGATGTTGATCATGTCACTGCTTGTACTTAGCATTGGATATGTCCAATATGTCATGAACCTGTTGGAGAATGTGCTCAATGTGCTCAATGAAGTTTTTTTCCTTGGAAACTTCAAACTGGATATGAGCTGAATCAGCCTGAGTATCTGCAAATGGCATGGCTACGTCAATGGGACATAGTGGCTGGAATCCCAAGCCCACTTGAAAGGGGTTGTGGTTGGTTGAGCTGTGGAGGTCCCAATTATAGCTATTTTGTACATAGGGGAGGCTCTCATCCCATGTGCATGGATGCTTTGAGTTGTACATGCACAAAATGTGTACGATCATCCTATTGACGACCTCTGTCTAGCCATCAGTCTAGGGATGGAAAGCTATGGACTTTGTGAGCTTGGTGTCTAGAATTAACCATAGGCTAGACCAGAATGTACTAAGGAAAATTCTATCCCAGTCTGAGATTATAGACTATGGGATACCAAAGTGTACCCACACTCATTCAAAGAAGAGTTTAGCAATGGCTTCTGTTGTGATATTCTTCTTGCAGGCCGCCATTATGGCCATCTTTGAGAATTTGTCAATGACCACAAACACACAGTCATTGTCGTGCTTAGTAGAAGGAAGGCCTAACATGTAATCCATGGATATGGATTCCCAAGGTCAACTAGGGGTAGGCAACGGAGTATAGAGGCCTTGCTTCTTGATGGATGGTTTGGCAATGGCGCAGGCAGTGCAGGATCAGATGTACTTCTCGACATCCTGTCGAAGGTATGACCAATAGAAATACTTATGTAGTACTACCACTGTTTTTTAGACCCTGAAATGCCCAACGATCCAACTTTAGTACGCTTCCCAATCATCTTGGCACGCTCACTTGAAGGAACACAAAGGTGTCCCATGTGACACATCAGTACATCCTGGAGGTGAAATTTTGGAACTTGGTTTCCCTCCAAGAGCGTCTGGTATGTGTGGCTGAATTCTGGATCACTCTTGTAGAGAAGCGGCCAATCAAAAGTCTCATGCCCACAAGAGTTGAGCACGGTCGTTATCGCCACGATTGGTGGTCAGCTGAGGCAGTCTGGAACATTATTGGTGCTTCCCTTCTTGTACTTGATGTTCGAATGAAACTGTTGTAGATATGTGGACCAATTTTGATGGTGATCGTTATGTAACTTCCCTTGTGTCTGCATGAACTGCAGGGGTCAGTGATCTGTGTGGATGATCGTTTCCTTCCCCAAAATGTAATGCTTCCATTGCCGACAAGCCTGTACAATGGAATGCATCTCTTTGTCATAAGTGGGATATTTGTGGATTGTGTCTGAAAGTATCTCACTGTGTTATGCCACTGGATGCCCTTGTTGAGTAAGGACTGACCCAATAGCATAGTCAGAGGAATCTGTCTCGATCTCAAATGGTTGTTGCAAGTCTGGTAATGTGAGCACTAGGGCACAACAGAGGTGATGTTTCAATTCTGCAAATGCCTTTTGCTGAGTTTCTGACCAAAAGAATTTTGCTTTCACTCCTCCCTTGGTGACTTAACTCAAGGTCCAAGTGATATGAGAGAATCCCAACACAAACCTGCGGTAGAAATTAGCAAGGCCCAAAAAGCTGCGAAGCTCTGTTAGAGTAATTGGGGCTGGCCAATCCCGAATGACTTGGATCTTGGTTGGATCCACATGTACCCCATATTCATCAATAATGTCTCCCAGATACTGAACCTGGGTCATGCCAAAAGTGCACTTGTCCAAATTGGCACACAACTTGTGCTGCCGCAATGTTTGGAGGACCTGTGGATGTGGTGGAGGTGCTCTTCCCAAGTCTGGCTAAAGATCAGGATGTCATCCAAGTACACTACTACAAATGATTTGGTGAATGGCCGCAAGATGTCATCCATCAGTCTCATGAAGATTGCAGGAGCATTCGTCAACCCAAAAGGCATGAACAACCATTCAAAAAGGCCCTCCTTGGATTTGAAGGCAGTCTTCCACACATCGGTCGGCTCGATCCGTACCTGGTGATACCTGGACTTTAATTCAATCTTGCTAAAATATTGTTCCCCTTTAAGCTGGTCCAGGAGGTCATCAATCTATGGGATCGGGTACCTATTCTGGACAGTGATCTTGTTCAGCGCCCGATAGTCAATACAGAGTCTCCAAGTCCCATCCCTTTTTTGTACCAACACGATCGGGCTCCCATAGGGCGATGAACTTAGCCAGATGTGACCCCTCTGCAATAGCTCCTGAATTTGCCTCTTGATTTCATCATTCTCCATAATAGAGTGGCGATAGATCGGTCCATTGGGAAGCGACGCACTTGGGGTCAGATCAATGGGGTGCTTGACCTGACAGTGGAGAGGCACCCCGGTGGGTGAGGTGAATATGTCCCGGTACTCCTCCACGACCTTGTCCATTTTTTGTTTCCATATGGAAGGCCCCTATCTGGAGGTTGTGGCCACGATTTTCTTCTTTCCCTGAGGGCGGATCATCAAGAAAACAAACTTCCTAGTTTTGGAAATGAGCTTACTGCATTGTTTTGCAGTAACCAAAGAGATAGCGGTAGGGAGTGGTACCTCTGGTATCCTATACAAATTATTTCCCAACATAATAATAATAGTGCGAGGCCAGGATTCATACACAGCATGTCGCTTCCATAAGTATGGTTGACCTAATAATACATCACAAACATCAAGAGGAGCAATATCACATAATACCTCATCGGTGAAGGGCTTGATGCTGTAGGGAAGGCAGCACTGCTACCTGACGTGAAGATCTCGTCCTTAGTGAAGCCACCCAATGGTGTACAGCTGCGGGTGTGATGTGGTCAGAAAAACCAACTGCTTCACAACCTCTACTAAAATCAGGTTCTTTTGGCTCCCACTATCCATGATGAACTGTAGCGGGGAACCCTTTACCCACATCTGGGAGTGGAAAAGACACTCCTCCTCCTCTGAATCTTCTGGTTCTTCCTTTTGGATCTTTGTGGTGGCAATGGTGTCATTGGGCTCTACATCGATAATCTTCTTCCCTTTGTCATTCCCCTTCTCAGGTTCAGATTTAGTGTCAGAGTATGCATCTGATTCAGAAGCCTTTATCTCAGCCACCAGTGACTGCTTAGCCCGACACTCACTTGTGTTGTGAGTGGGGCTCTTATGGAACTCGCACCACTTTCTTGCTTCCTTCTTTGGCTTTGTAGTGTTGCTCTTTGCTTGAGGATTTGGAAAGTTTTCTTGAGTCTCCATGCCTTGGCTGTGTCTTGGTTTTGCGGTTTGGGGGCACCTTTCCCTCGCTTCTGATTCGCAGATCCAAAGTCTCACTTTTTCTGTTTGAATTTTTGCTCAATTTTGGCAGCATACCGATATGTCGTACCAAGCGAGGAGATGTCGAGGAACTCCATTTCCTCCTGAATGTATCTTTGCAGACAACTGCGGTACTTCAGCACCAAATTTTTCTCTAAATCTTTGATACCCAACTTGGTGCACAAGGTATGGAACAGATTCATCAGCTCATGCACATCTTGATCTCTTTGCTGCCACAACGTATTGGACCATTGGATGTACTTGTCCTCATAGCTCCCCACCGGATAATATTGTCCCTTTATGGCATCTCAGAAAGAATTCCAAGTGGGTACAGCTGAGAACAGAGAGGGTTCCTCCTCATCCTTTATCTCACAGTAGGTTTCCCACAAGTCCTTGACATGGGGGGCGGCTTTGAGTAGAGAAAAAGTAATATTTTCCTAGTCAGAAAAGTCATGAACCGAGAAATATCCTCCTAATAGATTCAACCATTTATCTACGGCGTCTGCATCTATTCGACCATCAAATATGGGAATGTCAAAGTTTACTTGTACCTTAAAATGGGTTGCACCTCCAGAATGGCTGCTAGATGCAGATGCACCGCCAGTGGGAAGTCGTTGAAGGATCTGGGCGAAGTTATCCATCATCGCGTTCCTTTGTTTTTCAAGGGCCTCCTCAAGCAACATTTTGATAGGATCTTCTATGCCCTCATCTTTCTTTTCATCCCCCATGGGTGGTCGTCAGGATTTGCAAGGCTGATCTTGCAAAGGTTCAACCAGATCGAGCCCTAACTCTTTATACCCCGCCCTCGTTGGGGACATGCAAAGAAGGATCAAGAAAGAGTAGATTGCTCTGATACCACTGATCCGGAATTATGCAGGAACACAAAAAAATACACAAATAACCATAGAAACAAATATGCAATGGAAATAACACTTCATTTCATTAATCAATAATTGAAACTTGTTTACATACAGAATGGAAATAAACTAGCTAGAGTGCTGATAGCTTATCTATGAGAAGAGATGTGGCGGCTACATGCCTCTGAACTCTGTGTTACAATGAGGCTCGAAGGACTATATATTATTGAGAAACAATGGAAACCCTACACATTTGAAAAACCTAACCCTAAGAAAATCCTGAGGTAAGTTACATAAAGATATTTGATTGTCTTTTGTATATTTATATTCCCAAGGAGAAAAGAACAAATCTAGATCCTTTAGGAAAGAAGGGATTGTTTGTAGGATATAGTGAACAATCAAAACGATATGGAATCTATATCCCAGGATATCGTTAGATTGAACTTAGCAGAGATGTAACATTTGATGAAGATACAACTTTCAGAAAGTCGAAGAAAGATAGAGGAAATGAAGAGGAACATGAAAATACGAAAGCTGCAGAAAATCCTAAACCAATTAGGAATGAAGAAGAAAGTCAGAGACATGAGGATCATGATATGATTGAACCTCAATTTCCAGATGAATTTCTCAAATGAGAAATAATGCCTGGGAGATGTGATTGAAGAAGCAAAAAGGCTTGGTGTCCCAGAAGGAACCATCAGAGAAAGAAAGAAGCCACGTTCATATCCCAGTTATATGGATTTGATGAGTGATCTAGTTGATAAAGAACCAACATGTTTTGAAGAAGCAATAAAGTAGAAGGAATGGGATAATGCAATGGTTAAGGAATATCAATCCATGATAACGAATGATGTGTGGGAAATAGTCCCAAGACCAAAAGATAAAGAAGTGTATCCTCAAAGTAGATCTTCAAAACAAAGCATTCCACATATGGTAATATAGAAAAGTACAAGGAAATATTTGTAGCTAGAGGGTTCTCCCATAAGGAAGGAATTGACTATGAAGAGACCTTTTCTCTAGTAGCTAGGTACACTTCAATTAGAATTGTTCTTGCCTTGGAAGCAAAAAATAAGTGGACTTTAAATCAAATGGAAGTGAAGACAACTTTTCTAAATGGATTAATAGAATAAGAAGTGCATATCAAACAGTCGCAAGGTTTCGAGACTGAGGATCAAGAATCTTATGTATGAAAACTTAAGAAAGTGTTGTATGGGCTAAAACAAGCACCCATAGCATGGTATGGAAGAATAGATGGATACTATAAGTTTTAGGATGATGGGCTTGTGATATTTCTTTTATATGTGGATGAATTATTCTTAATAGGAGAAGATAAGCCCATCAACGAATGCAAGAAGAAGCTTGTTGCAGAATTTGAGATGAAAGACCTTGGAATGATGCACTACTTTCTAGGTCTTGAAGATTAGAAATCCCAGAGAATATTTTCCTAAACCAAGGAAAATATATGGTAGAAATTCTAAAGAGTTTTGGAATTTTATATTGTAAGTCCATGACTACTCCGATGACAACACACTTGAAGTTATTGAATGATGATACATAGGAAATTGTAGATGCCATCTTGTACAAACAAATTATTGGTTCATTGATGTACTTAACGAATACAAGACTAGATATATGTTTTGTTGTAAACAGACTAAGTCAATACATGGTGAATCCCAAGCATATTCACCTAATAGGAGAAAAACATGTGATGAGGTATCTAAAGGGAACTTTAGATTATGGCCTCAGATATACATTAGATAGTGAGATCAGATTGCATGGGTTCACAGACTTATATTGGGAAAGAAGTGCTAAAGACAAAAAGAGCACCTCCGGTTGTTGTTTTAGTTTGGGATCAGGCATGATCTCATGGTTCAGTAGAAATTAGACCAGTATTGCACTTAGCACAACATAAGCAGAATACATTGTTTCTTTTTTAGCTTGTAGTGAAGCAGTATGGCTTTGAAAGATGTTGGAAGGTCTATTTAATGAATAGATAGATGTTACTGATATCCTTTGTGATAATCAGAGTTGTACCAAGATGACAAAAAATACATTTTTTCATGATAAGTCAAAACATATTGAAGTGAGACATCATTTAATTCAAGACATGGTTCAAATAGGAGCTATAAATATCAAGTATGTTCCTATAGAAGAACAAGCGGCAGATGTGTTGACTAAGTCTCTGGCTTGTGTAAAGTTTGAATACTTTTGACACAAGATTAGTGTAGTCTGAAAGGACCTCTCTCGAAAGAGGGAGTGACTATAGATGGAAGAAGGATGTAATGGTGAGTAGCTCAGTCTAGAGTAGGGTAAGTTTGGCTAGGACAGTTTGGCTCGAAAGGGTTAGTCAAACGAGGCATGTTGATCCTAGGGGGATTAGTATGTCTGGCAAGATCAGTTTAACCCAAGTGGGTTTGTAAGCCATAACAAGGCCTATTGGTCCCCAAGAATATCCATCTATCTAACTAGGCTTATTGGATTGAAAGAGTTAGTAATTTAGAAAATATGCCCGGGTGGATCCATTAGAGAACTCATCGTGATGCTGCTCCGAGATAGTTAGAGGGAAAGATAGTTGTTACAGTATTTATATAATATTGATTGATGAGATGATTTCTTTCAGTAGTGTTATACTGATGACTCCTAAGATGATTGGTTCAGCATTGGTATGCTAATTGTTGATATGGTTGATTCAGTATTGTTATACTGATGATTGATTGAGATGTATGCTTCAATATTGGTATATTGATGATAGTTTCATTATTGTTATACTGATGATTGATTGAGATGTATGTTTCAGTATTATTATATTGATGATAGTTTCAGTATTGATTATACTGATGATTGATGAGATGCTTGATGAGATGTTTATAGTGTTGTCACAATGTTGATTGTTGAGATGTTTACAGATGATTACTGAGATGCTTGACTTATAATTGGCCGATAGATGCTAAGATGGTTATTGAGATATTTTTAGTGTTGTTACATTGATTGATGTGGTAGTTTCAGTATTTCTATACTAATGTGATAGATTAAGTACCTCTATATTGATGATGATGTTTAGGATGATGATGTCCCAACATCTCTATGATGGTAATGCAGATAATGATTTATCACTATAGATGATTTAATTATTAGCACTAGCATGCTAATGATGTTGTTGATTGTTTCAATATTTACATATTGTTCATGCATATGATGATGTTTCAGTATTTCCATACTAAAGATACAGATGATGATGTTTCAGTATTCACATACTGAAGATGCAAATGATGGTGGTTCAGTATTTACATACTGAAGATGCAGATGATGATACTTATGATGTAGATGATGATGTTTCAATATTCACATACTGAAGATGCAGATGATGATAGTTTAGATGATGATGTTATAGATGATGGTTCATTATTTACACACTGATGTTGGCTAGTAGATGATTCAGAAGATATTCGAGTATTTACATACTGATAATATAGAAGATGGTTCAGAGTATGAAGCAACGAATGATGATGATCCAGAAGATGATTCAGCATGCATCTGTTGATGCTTCAAGAGATGGTCCAGAAAATGACAAAAATATGACTGAAGAAAGATGATTGCAGAAGAAGATCCAACCAAGATCAATGATGAATATGTATCAAAAATTCCTATGACATATAGTCTCATAGGTCAGTTGTACAATTGTTATAGTAGTAGCTGCTGCTACGGTTGAATACCTTCTTAGTAAAGAGGGAGTGTTAAAATAATGTAACTTCGGAAGATATTCTAAATATATTGTATTCCTCCTTCCAGATATGAGTTTGGTCTTGTTATAGTCATTGAAGAATGCAATGTAAAACTATGAATGTAAGTCGGTTCAATAGTACCCGAGTGTCAATATAATAACTTCTATTTGTAGTGTCCAGTTGGACAAGTTGGATTTTACAGCTAGTGAAGTCGGCCCCACCAAGTTAGAGTTCTATTCAATAGAAGAATATAAATAGGGAGGCACTCCCCTTCATTTGTACACACTCACTCAAGAAGTTTTGCAAGAGAGGGAAGAACTAGTGCCCCAGAAAGAAGTTAGAATCAGTTGTCTGGGTTTTACACATCTCTGGTCGAGATCTATACTGAGGAATTTTTGTGGGGTTTTCTCCCTTGTGGTTTCCCCGAGGAAAACATGTGTGTTCTTGTATTCTTATGCTTTATGTGCATGTTGTTCTTTCAGTGATATTCTAGTAATTGTTTAAGATATCATCTAAGAAAATTAATAAAACTTAACAAAGGTTTGTATCTTACTTCAATTGGATATTTAAGGCTAGTTAATTTGGGAACTTTAAAATAAGTTGCTTCCAAAGTGAATGAGTATGTTGTTTGATTATGATCTATTGGGATATAAGTTATGATGAAAGCTAAGAATATTGATCAATCAAATCCCATACCTCATTCCAGTATACTTTCAACAAGGACTGTATGACCTGATATACATCCTTCACCTATTGTACTATTAATTCGGAGTCTCCAAACACAGTAAGTTGTTGAATGCTTAAATATTTTGCACCCCTTAATCCCAGAATTAATGCCTCATATTCAACAATATTATTTGTTGTTTGAAATTCCATATTATACATTAAGGAAATAATCTCACCTCCAAGGGAAATAATTACTATACCTGCTCATGCTCCTTCTTTACATGATGAACCATCGAAGTACATCTTCCATAAATAGTATTGATATCTCAATTTAGGATGGATTGTATGTTTTTTCGCAACATGTAGAATACATATATTATCATCATTTAGATGCAATATGAAAGAACCATAATATTCTTGAACTAAATAAATTGGATGGTGTTTAGGATTTTTATTATCACTCACAAAGTATGCAAGTTGTACTTCTCTATAAATTATTCCATACTCACCTCCAAATACCAGTATTGTATCATAATAAATATCCATATGAAGGATTACCCCTACCCTTTTTTCCCAAGATCTTGATAATAGCATACCAAATTGAGGAGAAATATCAGCTATGACTACATCCATGAGTACACTTTTCATTGGAAATTGTCATAAGACTAACCACTAGATCCTTAATGACCCCAAGACATTTTATTGCTCTAGAGTCAAAGGAATAGAGATCATGATAGATTTTAGTAATATTAATCCCTAAGGCTTCCATGAATTCCTTGGGAATAAAGGTATGAGAGGCACCATAATCTAGAAGACAGTTGTGCAGAATTTGATCATGAATTGTAAGTGTGATATAAAATGGAGGAGGATAATCAGATTTATCATCTGGTTGATCAAATGTTTTAAAACAAAAAATAATGGTCAGATTCTCATCTTGCAAATTAATCACATATGAAGGGATATGATTAGTTGAAGAATTCAGGATTTTAAGAGTAGGCTCCTTGTATGAATTATTCCTAACCAACTCAGTTAATGAAATAGGAATCTTTATTTTTCCAATTTCATGTTCCAAATTAAAACTAGTAGCAATTCTTCCTACTTCTTTTGTTTATGTAATTCTATTCCTACCTTATTGTTGTTCCTGCTTCTTCTCAAAAGCTAAACCTTATTTTATAGGAACATTCTTTGCATTCTTATTTCCATGTGTTGCTTACTTCATCCCATATCTAAGACCATATGACATCTGATGAATTTCTTGACAAATTTGTGGTATGTATGATTCTTGTTAAAAATAATATGTTCAATGATAATCAACCATTTTTGCATTGTGATGTTCATATTTAGTTAAAACTTAGAAGAAGAAACATCATCCAATCGATCAATATCAGGTTCTAAATCTCAACTTCCATTTCATCTATTTCATAAGACTCATCATCCTATAGCAAATTATTATGAAAAGGAGGTTGTATTTCCTAATCTTCATTGTTTCTCCTATCTCTTGGAAAAAAACCTAGGATTGAATGTCCTTCTAAACGGATTAGGGTTTTTATTATCATTACCCTGAACATGCTTATTTTGATTTTCATTTTCCATTTTCAACCTACCGATTTTTGCAGATAGATTTTTAATGTTTGGTCATAGCATCCATTTTACTATCTGCTACTTCTGTCCCTGAAGTACCTGGTGACATTTCTTTTTTCTTCTTCTTGTCTTCTCTATGATAATATGTCTTCGTTCTCAATTTATTAGCTGCCATCAAATTTGATTCCACCTCTAAAGCTTCTTCTTACATATTCACTAAGGTATTGGCTCCCCTTTCCCTTAGCAAAATAGAAAATTCAGCATCAAAAGAATTATCATAGGTTAACTTTGCAGATGTTTCAATAGGCTTGATATCTACGGATATTTTACTATACATTTTATTAAAACGTTTAGTAAAATCAGTGATTTTTCCCCCATGTTTTCTTTTTAAAGCTCCAAACTCGGTAATATAATAGAGATAATCAAGTTAGTATCTCCCACCGCCTCATAAATACTTCTGCTAAATAATTTATCCCATTAATTCAGTTTGGAGGCAATTCTCTAAACCATTTCCTTACTTCCCCATATAAGCTTTGAACAAAAATCCTCATCCACACATCCTGATGTTCTATATTTTGGTTATTATCATAGCTAAAATAGGAATTCCAATGTTATTCTGCTATAACCTCTCCTTGGCAATTGAATCTCGGTAGATACTTCTGATAATATCCACTAGGAAGGGAATTTAAAGGTTGAGGTAAAACTAAAGGGGCATATCTAGAAGCTATTATAGCATCCATCCTATTACGAGGTTGCACTTCCATATTTGGAGTACTTCGAGCTAAGGATGATTCGACTGATAAAGTAAATGGTTGTGTATGTGCAAGAGATGGTATTTTGATTCCTATTTGACTAATAGAAGTTTTACTAGTCAAAGGAGTGTAAGGTGATGGAAAATACTTTGAATAGTCAAACCACTTTGGACCCAAGAGTTTTTCTTTTATATTCTCAGCTCACAAAGGATTTGAATAAACTATAAAGCTAACAACCTGACTAGGATATTGGAATTCAAGTATTAGGATAGATAAATATTCATTCCCTTTTTCTTCTTCGATTGTAGGTAATTTTGAAGAAGGAGGATGATGAATAAATTCACCTGATGACTCAAAAAATTGTTAATCCTGAATGCTTTCTTCTATAGAATTTATTCTCTTCCTAGCTTCCCTCAACAATCTCTTTGGATATGAAACAACTTAATACAAAGGAGATGAAGGATTTCCCCTAGTTCCTATCTTCTCATAAGCCACTATGATTATTGTTAACTGTTGGTGAAAATGTAGTCTGCAAGATTCCTGATTTCATTCACCTTCCCAAAATAGACTTTAAGAACACCCAGGGAAGATCTACTTTTGTTTCTTCGTTTCCTGGAAACGGTGCCAGAATATGTTATCACTGGAGTCTGCACCTAGACTACTAAGGTTCAAAGTCCAGATAATCTTAAGGTTTCCTAATGGATGACTAGGTTTTATGGCTTACAAATATCATATACAAGTGAAATGGAGATCAGGAAAAATATAACTAAAATAACTAAACAGTAGATATAAATGAATAATGAATAGATATAAAAAGACTATGAGTATGAAGATATATAAAGAGTGTTAGAGTTCAGATCCAAGTATATGATAAATATTTCAATGCATTCATAAGAATTCTAATATATATGACCTTTATCATAGAACATAATTATTAATTAAGTGGTTTAAACTAAACATAAATATTTATCATGATAAAAGACAAACATAGGCTCATCTCGAATATAAGGTATTATGAACGGGTTTGGAGATCATATTGATATATATATATATATATATATATATATATATATATATATACAAATTTGTTTAAATTAAAACAGTTTGAGATCTAAATTTTATAGATCTAAATGACCAAAAATAGAAAGGATAACTCGTATTTGATTTAGACCTAATGACTCATAACATAAACCTGACACATAATACTAACAGTTGTCCAATAATAATGCATAACAAATCTATCATCAAATATATCTAGGGGGTATGACCTGGATCTTAACTGTGCACAGAATTTGAGCTGGATTTGTCCATGATCAGTTACAGCTTCCTAGCTGCTTTAGCTAGTAATGTCAAACCGTCCAATGCTTTATTCCTTTTCTGTAACTGAGAATGTTCTGCTTCCATGGATCAAATTCTTTCTTGAATTTCTTTGTTTTGACCCATGAGTTCTTCATTATGTTTTTGTGTAGCATTTTTTATCCATAGTACTTCTTTAGATACTATTATGAGCTCTTGCTAATTGGCATCAATCTCTTCCACATATATCCTTAACATTTTGTTAGCTATCATTAATTTCTCACTTGAATCATTTAGATATATATTTTCCTCATTAAAGTATTGAAAATATTTCTTCAATACCTCGACTTATGATAATGATTCCATCACCTCTTGATGTGTAGGATATTCTTCAATATCTGAGGGTTTTGAACACGTACCAATTTCAAATTCAATCACTTTTTGTTTACCTTTGTAAGTTTCTTTCATCAAATTGGTTGTATGCATTAACTCTTCTTGAATTTCTCCAATGGTTTGATCTTCTATATGTTATTTTTCATCTACATCCTGGATATATTCATCACTATATGAATCCTCTATAATAGTCACAACATTCTTTTGAATTTTAGATTGAGAATCACCTTCATGTTCATCCTTAACTTGTTATTCGATCTGGGTTTTGGTCTCCAATTGTTTTCAAAACTATCTGCAACAGGGGTTTCATCATTTTTTGAATTAGATGAGAACTCTTGGACCATAGAATTTTCCTCAGCATCCCTAGGGGTATCAGGAGCAGTGACATCTTCTTTTGGAAACTCAATAATCAGCTTTATATGTACACTTGTTCTAGAAACCTCTGACATAGACATATTTACATCGTCAAATACCTTTCTAGCTTGTTCATTTTCACCTTCAACCACCTTTCTCTTCTATATTCTATATTTTTTTCCTATTTCTTTATCATCATCATGCATTTGGGATTTATGCTCAAAACCCGACCAAAATAGAAAATGCTTCCAAGATCTATCTATTTTTTCCAACTCAGTGGTTATCAGAAGCTTAATTAGGTCATGATGAGATACAAAGTTACCAGTGTGGTCAGGGTGATTCCTTAACTGTGTAACCATATTCTCTATACTTTTAAACAGGTACTGAGGCAAATTTAATCTGGATTCACCATTTAAATGCAATAAAAACCTTAAATGATACCTGAACACGGTTTCAAACTGGCCTTCGCAGGTTATATAATGTTGTATGATGTTGAGTACATCTCTCCATTTAGGATTAACATTGTTTAAATGAATATCTTTACCCCAATCTAGCTTCTCAAAACTGGGTAATAAAACATGATTAGGTCAACCTGGAATATATGCTTCTTAAACCACCTTCACCTTAGGGAGCTATGCCCATTTATTCTACAATTGTGGCTTAATTTACCCTAAAATTTAGGGTTTGCAAATTAACCACAGAATCTTTGTAATTATTTAGGAAGTCATTTGTTACCTCTAGGTTATTGCACTGATGTTTTCAAAAAAATAAAATCATCCTGCATTTCTCATTATCTCTGCACACCTAGGAAATTCTTCATCCCATTTAACATTCTTTGGTTCTAACCTACAAATTTTCTCACTGAGATTCTTCATCACAACCATTGTGATCCTGCTAGGTCATGTCTTTGAAAATTATGGGTATATTTCTTGTTCAAATCCTTGTATGCAAAAAAATCATGCATGAAACAATCGGGGTAGGAATCCTTGGTTCATGTATTTGATAATATCAAGAACATGCATATACCATTAGTGCCATATAATAAACAAAAACTCTTTCCTCCAACATGCGTCCAGGCTTCTGTCAGTACCATATGAATAGAAACTCCCCCATCAAGCGCGGGTCCAAAGTATGACATATGTCTTAAAATAATTCCAAGTGTAAACAATTTGGCAACCAGACTGTCACTTCATTATGAATGCATTGTCAGAATTAACTATGACCATTAATAAAATATAACCATCAAACTATATCTTATCCATCGAAATTGGACACATGAAGCCTTCATAGGTTAGAATTTATCAAGTTATGAATCATTCAATAAATATTATAACTTGGAAAGCATTAATGAAAATGAGCCATATTTGTTCTAGTTATCATAACAAATAATTAAATGGTAAATAAAGACCTAAAGAGCCTAAATATTTATCTAAGGAACTTTAATGAACTTCAAGAAGAAAATCATTTCTAGGAAAAATTCTAGGGTAGAACTAGGATACAAATCTAGAGATAACATACACTATTGTAAAATACAAGCAAGTAATAGACAAGTAATCGAATAAAATATATTGGTTCGAATTATTTCATTTTGTCTGCGTGTTTACTTTCTGTCTATGTAGTGTAATTCCCTCTTTTCTTATTTTGTTATGCTTCTTCCATAATATTGCTCGATTCATTCAATGAAACTGTTGTCCTTCGATGTACGCCTCAAAACTTGGATCACAAAGGTTACCTCAGATTACCAGTGATGAGGGCCCCTGCAAATTTCTAAAGAAGAATGATCCTAGCCACATGTCATGAGGTGCAAATCTCCAGTGAAGGTGAAATGGGAAACTAAAGGGAGTCTCTAATCTCAAACGGATATTTTAGCAGAGTAAGGATATGGGAAATGAGTGGAGAAGTTTCGTTCTAATGGTGACCTTCATGGTCAATTTATAGGCACGGCAGGTAGGATGGAGGTATAAGGATCAATTGGAGTGTTTTTTCCATTTTTTTGGTTATTTTTACTTTGTGAAGTTTCTTTTTCTTCTCCATGATTTTCTATTTTTTGGTTATTTTATTTTTTGAAGTTTATTTTTCCTCTCCATGATTTTTGGAATCCTTGTTTATGCTATTGGGTAAGTGCCAAGTTTCTTTTTTTGTGAAAAAGGAAATATCGAGAATGTCGTTTTAGGAATAATGACTCATAATTATTGGATTTAATGAGACAATTAATATTTCAAATGGAATTTTATGGTTGACTTAGGTATTTGGGATAAATTAAGGTCTATGTGGTGGAAATAAAAAGTGTTCAATGACATATACTCTTTATGGGGCCATCTCATATTTAAGGTAGACAAATTTTTGTGTTAACAAATTCCCCCCTGATGTGTTAAGGAAGGAGATCATCGTATGACCAATATACATTATAGGATCTTTATTTTCCGGGAGATAACTGTGGTGGTGGCATAGAGAATGGAATTTGTGTTAGATATAGGTCATTCTTCAACAAGAATATAGGGGCCTTGTCCTGCAGATACAACACTCAATAGGGATGAGGTACATATAATCTCAAATATATACATGAGGCGGGAATACCCATGCTTGTATCAATGTCTTAATATATACAAATAATAATGAGTCTCAAAGGGGACTGTTGTAGCTACAACAAATCCCATATTTTATCCAAAAAACACACAGGAGCCCCAAATTTTTATATGCAAAGGTGATGCTTAAGTTCCTTAGTCATTTTGGGATTCCCATGTTGTTTATCATGGTTTCCATGTCTTTGTCATGATTGATTTAGTTAAAAATTTTCCCTTTTGAAAAATTATGCATTTATCTATGTTTTGGTGAGTTGCAGAAGGAATTATTTTTTTCCCAAAAAGTGTGTCTTTCCCGAAACTCGCATCCTGCAAATTGCGGATTGCGGGATTGCTTTGTAGATATTTTGAACTTTTCATTTCGTAACCCACAAATTGCGGATTGCATATTGCAGAATGTAGTTGGGTTAATAAATTGTGTTATGTGTTCCTGCAACCCGCAAATTATGAACTGGGGATTGCGGAAAGGTTAGTTAAACTGTAGGAGCATTTGCATTCCCACAACCTGAAATTGTGGATTGCGGAATGTTTTGGTCTCTTATTGAGTTTGTTCTCTCCGCAACCTGCAACCCGCATTGCGGATTGCGGATTGTGGAATGCGCATTATTTTCATTTTTACTTATTTGTTTTTTATTCATTTGAGTTGATTTTTATCATTTCAGTTGGTTCAATAATCTCGGTGGTTAACTTAACATGTTATCTTTCACATTCCCCACCTAGATTTGGTCTTCACTGCATAAGCTGATTTATTTTATTGTTTTTCAGAGATTTCAAAGATCTTGTCATTTGTTTCCAACTATTGTGTGTAATGATCTCTTATCCTCATTTGAAATTGTTTAAGTCATTTACATGCTTCAATTTTGACTAGTTAAATTCATATGATATTTCGATAGTTTTGACAACAAAATTGAACTTCATTGAATCAATAAGTTTAAAGAGCATCTTGATGGGTTAGAATAATTTGATTGAACTCTTGTTTTGATTTATGACTTGAAAATGTGTACATCAAATAATGGAAATAGTCAATAATTTTTTATTAAGCAAAGTATTATATTTTACAAAGAATAATTAGCTTTGCTTGTTGGTAAGATTACTATTATTGTTTAAATTATATTCAATATACTTTTTGAAAGACAATATTAATAATTTATTTATATAAGGATTTTAAATCATAATGTTTACAATGTTAATACAAAGTATTTCACTAAACCCTAATTTGTTGCTGTCGTGAAGGATGAAGTTTAAAAAATGGATCGTGCACTTGTAGAAGACATGTTTTGCATGGAGTATTGTGAGAAAACCGTGAGGAATTAGCTCAAACGATTGAAAACCCACTTCCCAAATGGGCTCATTTACCCCTTTTTTGAATCGGTTTTCAAATATATCAACATTTTGGGATAAAAACGTGACCGAACAGAGGTGAATTTTTCAAAAATTCATTCCATCCATTTTTGCATAGTTGAATGAACCAGACATTTGGGGATTTGATGCTATCCTTCGCACTACTCTTCACTTCTATAAATTCGACCTCAACATTCTGAGAGAGGGGGGAAGTGCTCGACAGAGCTGGAAAATATTTATCTTTCAGAGCTCTGTAATTTTCTGACTTTCAATATTTTGAAGATAGAGAATAGGAGACATTGCTACCAAGGAGCCAACCACATAGGGAGGATCGAAGACACTCTATAGTTTCTGGAGAACTATAACTTTTTGCAATCTCATTAATGCACAAGAAGTTTCTTTTATTGTCTTTGAGTATTCATTGAATTTCTTTAATGAAGACTGGTTACTCTTTGTCTATTTGACACTTTAATTATATGTTGCAATCATTAGCCAACACGTTAGCTTTGATTTGATTTCTCAATTACTTTGCTAATGTGTTATGCATGTACGAAATAAATTTCTTTTTTTAATCCATACAGTTTTTTTTGCAGCAATTAATAAAATCGCTCTGATCCGAATTCAAATACTAATTTTTTAATTAGTATTCCAAATAGTAGAATGATTATGCACTTAAATATGAATGTTACATTGCAATTTTAATTGTATATGTTGTATTCAGAATTGGAAAACATTGATTTGTTTTATATTTCTATAAAATATATTTATATTTTTTAGAGATCTTAAATCAATTATTCTACATAAAATGTCATTTATTACATTTCCATTATCATCACAAAGACTTGTTACTGTTATCACCCATCTTAATATTTTTTTTCCATAGAAGGAGACAAGATCACTTTAGATCTGAAAAACTCACCAACTCAAAGAGTGCCAACGGACGCCGAATATTCGTGGGTGTTGTTAACCACACCAAACAACTTGAGGATAGGGTAATACTTTTGTAGGACTATCTGAAGCCTTTGGCTGGGTTTTCACCCCCTATTGTTTTCCTTGGACACCATTCCAGCACTTACATAATCGAGGCATCAACAGGGACCTACATGAATAACTCTTGTGTACATCAAAGGTGTCAAAGAGGGACTCAAATATAGACTGTAATCATGGTCCAACAATGGATGATAGAAAGAAATGGTAATAGAAATAATTGCATGCATAATGAATGCATGATCATCAAAACTGATGATATGTTGGATCAGGAGGGGTCTAACAACTGTAAGGACTCAAACAACTGAGAGTCTGAATCTCAGAGGGACAATATGTGAAATCTAGAACTGGATACACTAGTAAGCATGGAGGGATTACACACATTGTCACCAACGTATCTCAGATATCATATAAATACTAGAAAGGATCCAAAGGGACTCATTAATGCGCTAGAGTCAAAGGACATCTAGGTTCTTTGACCAAATAATGAAGGGACCAATACCATATGCAAATATCAACATTGTGATGATGTAGTTGATGTCGAGTACATGATAAAAACCCATCTTATAGGGCAATAACGAATCCCCTCAGACAGTTCGTAGGAACTCATCAATGATGGTGATGAGGCCAAGGTATAGGGACCATTATGTCTATCCTATGGAATAGATGTGATGGTGTCGACAAAGGGAGGCTTGCAACTACCAAGGTAATAATGGTTCCTTAATAGAAGAATGAGGTATACAACCATAGAGTGACTAAAACAAGATATTAGACTATGACATTGTAGGTGGGTACAAGGGTGAATGAGTAATGGGACTGGAAATTCCTTTGTTTAGAGTATGACGACAGGGCTTACCTAGAAGAATATGAAAATTTGATCTTGAGGGAGGAGAACATAGGCGTATGGGGAGAAATGAACTGGGTATGATTGCAATGGGATGGCCTCAAAGGGAAAAATAGTAATCATGGAAAAGGGGATTCCAAGGGTGACACATTGCAGAATACTTTGAACAAAGGCGACTAGGAATACTGCAACAATATGGGATTATAGGTGATATACAGTGGTGGTAAAAGCATAATTTGGGCCTTCTTCATGGTTTAGTGAGCTCAAAGAAGGTATAGAAGTGTGCTTGATATGGTATTGTCAAATGGATTTTTATCAAGCCTGAGACAGTTAATGCTAATTAGTATTTTCAGTTTTAGAGAGTCTAAAAACATAAAGAAAACTCCATAAGTGTTCTTTTTCCGTAAAGTTAGTATCTAAAGCTCGAAAAAGCATAAAAATATACTAGGGAGAACTCTTCTAGACAAAACAGACTAGATTATTCCTTTTTCGTAAATAGTCCATCCATCCCAAAAAAGGGGTAACGTATACCAAAGAGACATTCCTTCACATCCTTTAATGAGTTTGAAGGAAACAAAAATACTCAGAAATATTTTTGTTGTTTAAGGAATCATAAAGGAGCTTAATATAAACGATGTGCAAGGAGTCTGAAGGAAAGGCCAATGAGTGAATATGGAAGGATGCATGAGGTTTCAATACTAGATTTAAAACTACTCAGACTCTTGATCCTATGGGGATAACAATAGCATGGGTGCCAAATGCAGGGGGTACTAAATGGTCACCCATATAAGGTAGGTTCTAACTACCGAATAAGGGAAAACGCAAGGGTGGTTGGGATTGGCCACTTACACGGATAGAGTGGGGGTTCCTATAGGCATAAAATAGTATGAAACAAGTTGATGCATATGATATTCAGTGGGGGTGAGTAACCATATTTCAGTTTAAATATTTATACCTATAGGGATCAGACGTGGACTCTTATTTACATATGCACATGGTGTGACACTTTGTATTTTTTAAGCCTCACTAATATGATATGAAGGATATTTACATGTGAATACAAAATGATGATGGATGGATTATTTATTGCAGACAGTTTTTGTGCCAGTCTAGAATATTACTAGCATCTGCTATATTATTGAAACTCTTTGGGACATGAATGAATGTAATGGACTAAAAGATTCTAACCAATTATTTAGTGCATAAGAAATTTCTAAAGAGGTAAGGATTGCGTACCCTGTAACATTTGTTCAGCTACACAACAAGTATCTAGGGATAAAGGTAAACATGAAGGTGACAAATTCCAAAATGTAGGGCATCATTTAAGATACCAATTATAGTGTTGTATTTCACTTGGTTGTTAGTGGCTTCCCCAATGCATTCACCAGTAATATGAATCAAGGAATTAGTTGTGGAGTACATGACCCATGCAGCTGAGGAGAGATTCGATATGTATATACTTATGTCATCATCATAACTGACATAAATGGTAGGATAGGGATCCATTTTATAAGTTCAAGGAAACAAACCATGAGGCTCTTTTTTTAGCTAAAACAAAAAATGGGAAAAAGCTATAGTACACTGAACATACGATTCAATCAATTTATGCATAAAATCTCTTGAAATAGAACCCATTACGAGTGTTTTTCAAGAGATGACCTTCAAAATCAGTGAGGATGCATGCCCCTTTCCCAAGACAAATCTTGACAACATATGGTCCCTCCCACATGGATTCGAACTTTCCCTTTCCTCGTTTATTATGCGCTTGGTCATAGATAAGGACAAGGTCTCCTTCCTTGAAGGAGTGAGGGTGGACATGAGAGTCATAGTGTGATTTTGATCTATGCTTGGTGGCTTTGATTGTATGGAGTGCCACACAACGATACTCATATGCTTTCTCAAGGGTGAGAACAAATTGTTCTATAGTGGTGGTCTCTGACAGAAGTTCGATAGCAAGGTGTAGGGATGGGATTTGGAACTCAATGGGTATAATTGATTCTACTCCATGTAAAAGGTGGAAAGGATTGAATCTTGTCATAGTTTTTGTTGAGGTTCAGTAGGCCCAAAGAGTTAGAAAAATCATATGATGCCAATTGGATTTGTGCTGAGTCCATTGTTCATTGGAGTATTGTTTTCATAAATTTGTTGACAACCTCCACGTGTCCATTACCCCGGGGGTAATAGGAGGAGGAGAATTGGTGTTTGAACTTGAACAGGTATAAAAACTCTTTCCAAACAGTTTCTTCAAAATGGGAACCATGGTCAAATACTAGTTGGCGAGGGACATGAAATTCAGCAATGCCATGGTTAAAAAAGAAACATGATGTTGTTTCTGCCTTATAGTCAAAATTTGGTATGGCCACAACCCACTTGGTGAATTAATAGATAACCACAATGATATACTCGTGGTCATTATATCATGGAGGATTGAATTCCATATAGTCAATGGCCCATTTACAAAGAGTTCCTATGGTGACCACTAGATGTAGCGGCACATGGAGGGGGGGTGGGGTTCTTACCTTGGGGGAACAGTGTTGGAAATTGTGATAATGTTTGACTTCAATAATACAATCTATAAAAAGATTTGGCTAGAAGTAACCAGTGCGAATGACTTTTTGGGAAGTAACCATACCAAATAGATGACCACTGCAAGCTCCACTATGATAGTTTTTAAGGACTTGCTTAGCCTCTTCATAAGTGAGGCATCGCTGCAAAATAGTATCCACCCCTCGATGGTATAGGAAATTGCCAATGATTAAGTAGCATTGTGCTTGGTGACATATGTGATGATGATCATCACAACTAAGGTGATGTCCAAACTTATGGGTTCACAAGTAAACAACGATGTCTCTATACCAAGGGTCATCTGCTGAAATGGTGAATAGATGTTAATCTAGGAGTTCACCAATGATAGAATATGGGGAAGAATTAGGTGGAAGATATGTGATAATATGAGCCAAATATAAGGATTCGGTGCTTTTGGGTGTTACAAACTAGAGGTCATACTCCTGAAGACTTACAGTCCACTTTGCTACCTTGAATAAGGCGTCAATTCAGAAGATACAACATTGGGTTTGAGTCGAAAATGACTTTGGTTCAACTCAAAAGGATGTAATGGTGTAGATTTTGAACTAAGAAGACGATGACAATGACCATCTTATCCTCATGAGGGTATCTAAGTGGTGGACCAGATAGGTTATGACTAACATACTATATGACATGCTCTTGATGAGAAGCCTCCTTTTGGACTAAAAATACAGAAATGACATATTCAAAGGCCAAGATGTAAAGGATAAAATCATTTTTGAAATATAGTGGAGAGATTAAATGATCAGAAGTTAGAGCCTTTATTAATGCATCGAATTTTGCTTGTGCCTACTTGACCCAAAGGAAAGGAACGTTGGTTCGTAAAAAAGGTAAAAAACTATGGACTACCATTGCATAGTCTGGTACAAAATGACGTAATAAAATTTCCCTACCTTGAAGACTTTAGTTGGAACAAAGTTCGCAAAGGGGGAAGGTTAACTATAGCTTGAACCTTTAAGGGATCAATAGTGATCTATTTCTGGGAAACAATGAATCCCAATAGTTGGCTTTTAGGTACACAAAAAACACATTTGAGTGGGTTCAAGCAGATATTGTACTTTCCACAATGAAGGAATACCTAGTGAAGGTATGCCAAATGCTGCGAATGTTTCTTGGATCGTGCAATAAGGTCATCCAAGTAAACAAGGATTATGTGAACCAAGTCATGAAAACAATATGACATGGAATGATGAAAGGTGGCACCAACGTTATTAATGCCAAATGGCATGACTCTGTAGGTGAATGTGCCCCATGGGGTTAGTAAGGACAATTTCGTACTGATCCTCTTTCTGGATCTAGATCTGGTTATACCCTGAGAACCCATCCTTGAATGAAAGGATCTCATGGACAATGTAGGAATCAATAATATGTTCAGTGAATGGAGAGGGGAAATTTTCTTTTGGATGTAGATGGTGCATTTTGTTTTGTTCACGGGTACTGGGATGGATACCCAAGTAGTATAAGCAATTGGATAAATGAATCTTTCTTTGATTAAATTTTCAATCTCACCCTTAACAAATTGCACTTTTTAGGGATGAATGGGTCTCTATTTTTGTTGTACTGGTGTCACATTTGTCCATGTATCAATGTGATGCTCGACAATGGTAAGATATATTCTAGGAATTTTGATGTATGACTATGCAAATACATATCAAAATTTCAGGAAGAGTGCTTTGTATGCATCAATCTCTTTAGGGGTGCAATTTGTACCTAACGTGATATTTTTTGTGGCATCAGGTTTGATCGAGATATCCACTTGAATAATAGGAGATATGTTGGCCATATTTCCCACCTCAAAATCATTGAGGGTTGGAATCGGGTTTTTGAGCCAATCGACATTCCAATGAGGAACGAATTATTTTGACTCAATGGAGAATTGATCTGAAGGCATAGGTGGATGGGTTGATTCTTTAGAAATAAAACATCCGTGATGGTGCATGTAATCCCAAGGATACTCTGGTTCAAGGAGTGCCTCTAGGATTTCTCCATTGCTTCAAAAAATTCAACCCATCAAGTCTTGGGTACTTGATGTTATCGTAGTGGTCCCATGAGAGGGGTCAAAGTATTCATCAGAGCACAAGATGAAACAAATGTTGTTTGTCTCATTAAGAGAAGTAACCGGAGGGTAAAATTCTTCAACTATTGTGAATTGGGACTCTATGGAGAGATGTCGTAGATCGATGAGTACCTAACAATACTCAGCCAAATCTTGGTAATGATGTGAGTAATGGTCATGGAGGCCACATATTGCATAAGGATGGTTGGTGTGCAATGACTTATTTCCTGGTTTGGGGATGTGAGTTAGATGGAAACCTGGGACCTTCTCATTGGGATTATCATCTAACATTTGAAGATGAGTGTGTAATATAGGTAACTCTCGACAGTTTTGGTTAGCATGGCCTAAAATATCACACAAAGGACAGGGAGGTGGGGATCAAGATGAGGCAGGAAATGAAGGGTTCACAGTTTTGTTCTAGTTTGTTGATGATTTCGCACTCACTGTGTTCTCTCGAACCTTATTTTTGGGAGGAGGTGGGGTGATACTTGGTGCTACTTTTGGAACTCCTAGAGAAGGGTTGTAATGCCCTAGTTGTTAAGCCCTAGACTTATGATCCTTCATGTGACTTACTTTCTCTTGCATTATGGACTTATGATATTTTATATGATTGTGGAATTTCGCTCCCTTTCATGATGAATTTAATTAAGGAATTATTATTAATGTTTGATAACATGACCTTGTACTTTGGTGTTATTATTAATGTTAATGCTATTACTAGAATATTTGTTATCTTTGAATGTTGTTAATGATTGATTAAATAAACAACTGGCTCAACAAAGGAAACTAAAACAATATGTGGGACCATGGATTCCACAAAGTGAGGGGGAATGGGGACATCCCTAGCACCTTATAACTTATTGTTGACTTAACTTTGTCCATCCCAATTCATATTTGCACCTTGGTGAGATTAATAATGTTTGTCACCCAAACCTTGTACAACGAACCCTATTCTCAATAATTATGGACTATGGAGATATTTTTGCATATTGTGCACACCTTAGTGGGCCCATATTGCATAGAAATCCCTCCTTGGGAAAATATTCCCTCACATTTATGTGTTTATGGTCATTTATGAGCCCTTTCCTAGTTTTTAGGACTGTAAGCTATTTTGTAGCTTCCACTCTTACACCATGCATTGATGATCCTATTTTTGTGCTTCCATGATATTTATGACCCCATTGGATTCCCTCTCTCACCTATTTCGACCTCCTTTGTGTTTTGCAACCCCCTTTGTGCATTAGTGTTCCTTTGTGTGCTCTTCATGGCTCCATTCCTTAGTTTTGGGTAACTCCTCCTCATGGTGTTAATTCAGTAAAGGGAATATTTTCACTAAGCCACCACTCCACTAATTGAAGTTAATTCTCCATGATGAAGTTTAAACCTTACTTATCTCTAATTTGGGTTGATCCATTTTGGTTAGAATGGTCCTCCTTATGCTATAAATCCATATGCCATCTCCTTGTTGAAGTTAATCTTGAGATTTAGACCATGTGATTTATGCTATCAACCCGTGTTGGGAAGGTTACTATTATTAAGACTGTGTCGAGACTTAGAGGGAGTCTATTTGTTCCCTTTGATTCCATTATATCACTCTACTAGTCCAGGTTCTCACACAGGAAGCCAGGAAATGGGAATGGCGATCTAGGTCACATCCCATAGGCAGTGGAGATAGACAGGAAAGTAGTAGTGGCAAGCATTGTGTCTCTCAAAAGAGGTAGTTTCAAGATTAGTGAGACTAAGAGAGAATATACCCATGGATCCATGGTCTCAGATCGAGGGTGACTTGTTCAAGTGATGAAGGCTTGACGGTGTCTACGGCTGGGAGGAAAGTTGTCCCGCTGCAGCCAGTTGCTTAGATTTTGCGATAAGTATTTCTCTTATGTTGTGTTTTCATTACATTATTTTATTTGGTATATGTGCATTGATGCCGGATTGGTTGTTTGAGTGTTCATGTATTGAATGCCAGGATATACATGGAGGAAGGATGAATATCATGGAATTTATTTTATATTCTTGTTACCTTCTTTCTATTATTCTTCTTCATAACCATAAATTGTAATTTTGGCTCTATTTTATTTAGAGGGGCGCAACCATATGATATGGTTCGACCATATATGCTCATTTATGGGTTGTGAGACCTATTCCATTACATCTAGAGCAGCGTTTCTAGTAAACAACACCTTTCATTTCATTGAAAAAGCTTTTCGGATGACCAAGGTATGTTTGTTTTGGTCCAATAGCTTTCCGGTGCCGAGATGAACGCCCCTGTGATTTTATTGTAAATAATTTGGTTGCATAATTGTTCTTAGTTGCAGATCTGAGGATGAGAGAGGTATTATATATGTAAAAGTATTCAATGGCTAGAGGGTGGAATCCATACGATCTGATTTTTATTAGCAATAGATGACTGTAGGGGACAGTCATCGGGAGCCGATTTTGACGGTTGTAGTTGCAACCGGTGTTCTTATTTGCTATGGTTTCGGTGTGGCTATAGATTGAAGCCTATGTATGCTCCATGATATGTGTTTTTCCTTAATTTTTATGGTCACTAACAGCACACACATAATAACACCAAAAAAGTAGATTAATTTTCAAATAATCAATGACATCAATACTTGGTTATTTATAAACTATGCTATCAAACAAACCCAAAATACATAAATTAGTTATTTACAACGAATATGATGTTTAGCATGTATTATTGATGTTATTGTTTCAATTATGACCTTTATATTTCACTTTGGAAATTATTAATCGAGTGTCACAATTAATTATTTAATTAAGTGGCGTAATTAAATAATTAAGTGTCGCATACTTTAGTTATAATTGAATCTCTAGAATTTAAATTATTTGGGTGAATGGTTAGTCAAATAAATAGTAATTTATCTATATCCATTGTTCATAAACCTTAGTTAGTCTTAATTTATCACCTTTGGGCTTATCTCAAGGTTCGGGGACATCACAAGTGGTATCAGAGCTTAAGGTTTCAACACTGTGGCTGTTGGGCCTTCTACGAAGTTTCAAGTGACCTTGTAAGCATGCACTTGAATTAGATAGCTTGGATGCATGCACATGTAAGTTATCTAATTAAACTATTAGATTGGGATGGGTATGGACCTGAAGATCATCCAGTAAGGAGAAATCTTCGAAGGATTTCTACCCCGCCCCTTGTCCAACTAAGTAGACTGTAACTTAGAAATGTTGGCTAGTTACTTTATAAACAAGAAGAAAAGTGGTTTTTGTTAATGATAATGAACTTATATGAATGTGTAGTCTACTAACATAATGTTATTAATGAACACATTTCAGTTCCCAATGATTGATTGAGTAAGCGGTGTGACTACTACAACTAATATTTTAATCAAACCCGTGAAGACTAAGTATTCAACAAGTAAAAGTTCAATAGTAGGAAGTCAGAGTTT
The DNA here is from genome assembly GCA_001517045.1 of Pseudotsuga menziesii. Lineage (NCBI taxonomy): Eukaryota > Viridiplantae > Streptophyta > Pinopsida > Pinales > Pinaceae > Pseudotsuga > Pseudotsuga menziesii. Next base: position 52,745 of record LPNX010101398.1, on the reverse strand, counting down.
GGGGATGGATATTGAGGAAGGACGAAGACCATATAGTCCCGAAGAGGATTTTTTTGAGGTAAGAAGGTCAACTAGATATAAGATGAGTAGTGAATAGTTAAGCTTGAAGGATTCAGTGAGGAAGTGTAGAGAGGATAATGCGAAAGAATAATTCATATCCAAGAGCAGATTATGAATGATCTAAAATCATTAAAGACCATCCAAATATCCGCCGAAAAGAGTCATAAAAGATGGTATGTGAGGTCTATATCATCTTCAAGGAGACCTTATCACTCAAAGAGAAAGAAGGGGTATGTATCAAGCAGCACAGAGAGCAGTCCTGAAATATCTCCAATGAGATACAAGAAGAGGAGGTTTACTCGGGATGAACTACTAGGAGAGTTGAGAAGAATCAAGCCCCCAACTTTTGATGGAGAAGTAAAGTAAGGAGAATATGTCAAAGCATGGTTGATAGGACTTTGGAAATTCTTCCAGTTGCATCAGTATACACCTAATATGGAGGCAAGAGTAGCCATATACCATCTGCAAGGTAAAGCAATTATCTGGTGGAATCAACTGGTTAAGTTGAAAGACATCGATGAAGACAAAATATCTTGGAGGAAGTTTAAGAAATACTTTCAGAAAGAATACCTCTCTGAGCACTACTATGAAAAGAATATGGAGGAATTATTTGAGCTTAAGTTGGGAAGCATGACTATGGACGCCTATGAGAAAAAGTTTCTAGAACTTTTGAACTATGTGGACTTCATCAAAGATGAGAAGGTAAAGATTCAAAGGTTCCTAAGTGGCCTTCCTGAATCTTATAGAGATAAAATCCAGTATGGTAGACCAAAGAACCTTAAGGATGCCATCTAGAAGGAAAAACACCTATATGAACAAAATAAGAGAAAGGCACCATATCGAAAGAATTGGAAGGATATGAAGAATAACAAGTATGAGCAAAGAAAGAAAGGTTTCCAGCCTTCAAAGTTTAGAACCAATAATTCTTACCAAAAACGATAGTCAAAGGAAGATACTTTAGGGAAAAGACCACCTGTGGAATGTTGGATATGCAAGGAAAATCACTTTTCTAGTCAGTGCCCGTGTAAGAAAATTATCCTTCACGACATTCAAGAGGCTTCAAATGTTGGAGATGTAGGTGGAAGTGTTCAAAGGATCTATGCAGCCCTAGATGGGAGGCAAGCTGACCACCAATCCTAAATGATTGAAGTAGCAGGTAAGATTGCTAATAAAACCATAACTATTTTGATTGATTCAGGAGCTAGAAATAGTTACATTTCACCTAATCTTATTGAGAAATGTCATTTAAAGAAAAGTAAACTTGAAACAACAAGTCTAGTACAACTAAGCTACAGGAGCCAAGAGGAAAATCACTGAATTTGTAAAAGTGTGTCCTTTAGAAATGAATGGAATGAAAACCTTTGAAGACTTAAACATCATACCCTTGGGGTCATATGATGTATTGATTGGAATGGATTGGTTGGATGCACACCATGCAATTTTTGATTGCCATAATAAAAATTATACTTGTTTGGATGAAGAAGGGAACCAAGTGACAATAAAAGGAATACCTAGACCCATATCCCTGAGGCAGATCACAACTCTACAATTGAAGAAATGGCTTAGAAAGGGATGCCAATTATATGCAATTCATGTGGAAGAATCAAAAGAAGGAAAAGAGCCAGATTTGCAAGATTATCCAATACTACAAAATTTTGCAGATATATTTCAAGAACCGCCAGGAATACCTCCTAAGAGGGACATTGATTTTTCTATCGACTTGGTGCCGAGAACAGTACCTTCATCTAAATCACCTTATAGAGTGAGTACTCCAAAGTTAAAGGAATTACAAATGCAGTTAGAAGAGCTACTAAAGAAAGGTTACATAAGACCCAGTGTTTCACCTTAGGGAGCTCCTGTGTTATTTGTGAAGAAGAAAGATGGAACTCTAAGACTTTACATAGATTATAGACAACTGAACAAAGCAACAATTAAAAACAAGTACCCCTTACCAAGAATTGATGACTTGTTTGATCAATTGAGAGGAGTCAAGGTGTTTTCAAAAATAGATTTGAGGTTGAGATACCACCAAATTAGAATTAAGAATGAGGATATCAGTAAGATAGCATTCAAAACAAGGTATGGACACTATGAGTTCACAGTAGTAACTTTTGGTTTAACAAATGCACCTGCAATATTCACGTGTTTAATGAATGGAGTCTTCATAAATTACTTAGATAAGTTTGTGATTGTATTCTTAGATGACATCCTTATCTATTCTAAGACAAAGGAAAAGGATGAAGAACATCTAAGACTAGTAATGCAAGTGCTTAGAGAACATCAATTGTATGCCAAATTAAGCAAGTGTTCATTTTATCAAGGAAGAATCCACTACCTAGGGCATATCATATCTGAAGAAGGTGTTATTGTAGATCTTAAGAAGATAAGAGCCATTATGGATTGGTCAACAACTAAGAAAGTATCAAAAGTCAGATCCTTCATGGGGTTGGCTGGATACTACCGAAGGTTCATCGAAGGATTCTCGAAGTTGGCTTATCCTATCACATCTTTGCAAAAGAAAGGTGTGAAATTCAATTGGACTTCTAAGTGTGAAGATAATTTTCAAAAACTTAAGGAAATGCTTACCAATGCACCAGTGCTAAAAATCGCGGACCCCGAAAGAAACTTTGTTGTATGCACGGATGCATGCAAGCAAGGCATTGGTGGAGTATCAATGCAGGATGGGCATGTGATCAGTTGTGAATCTATAAATTTGAAGGAACATGAGCATAACTATGCCACCCATGACTTAGAGCTTGCAGCTATCATCCATGCTTTGAAGATGTGGAGACATTATCTAATGGGTAAAAAGTTTGAGTTGAGAACTGACCATGATGGGTTAAAATACTTGTTTGAGCATCCTAATTTGAATGCAAGACAAAGGAGGTGGATGGAGTTATTATATGAATATGATTTTGACATCAAGCATATCAAAGGTAAAGAAAATAAAGTAGCCGATGCACTTAGTGGGAATATGCATGTGATGCATGTAGTAGCTATCAGCACTAGCACATCAGATTTGAAGGATAAGATCATTGAAGCCAGTGTTGCTAATGAACTTTATCAGCATGTGAAAGAAGGGTTGAAACAAAAAAAAATTCCACAGAAATTTGATAAGTATAAGTTTAAATAAAATGGGATACTCATGCACAGAGATAGAGTTTATGTGCCTAATGTTGGAGATATAAGGAAGGTGGTTCTGAAGGAAACACATGATGTCCCTTATGTCGAGCATTCAGGTTATCAGAAAACAGTAGCAGTAGTAAGGAAACAATACTATTGGCCAGGGATGAAGAATGATGTTGTCGAATATATAGCTAGGTGCATGGAATGTCAAAAAGTTAAAGTTGAGCATCGACATCCAGCAGGGTTGTTGCAACGCTTGCCTATACCAGAATGGAAATGGGATGTAGTGAAGATGGATTTCATCACTAGGTTACCTAAGACGTGATTGCAAAATGATGCGATCATGGTTGTGGTAGATAAGTTGACTAAGGAAGCACACTTCATTCCAGTAAAGACAACTCACAAAGCAGCTAACATTGAAAATATTTACATAAAAGAAGTAGCCAGATTGCATGGTATTCCGAAGGCTATAGTATCATATAGAGATTGAAAATTTACTTCTAACTTTTTTGAAAGGATTGTTCGAAGGGTTTGGTACAAGTCTAAACATGAGTACAGCATACCACCCTCGAACAGATGGACAAACAGAAAGAGTTAACCAAGTAATTGAAGATATGTTAAGGATGTATGTGATGGATCATCCATCTAAGTGCGAAGATTATTTACACTTGGTGGAATTTGCTTATAATAATGGATATCATTCCTCTTTGAATATGAGTCCTTTCGAGGCCCTATATGGAAGGAAGTCTAATACTCCCATTAGTTGGGATAACCCAATGGATAGAGTCATTGTTGGGCCAAAATTATTAAAGGATATGGAGGATCAAATGGTTAAGATAAAGCAAAATCTAAAGGTAGATCAAGATAGGAAGAAAAGTTATGCAGATCAGAAAAGGGACCACCAGACAGTTTCAATTTGGGATCATGTGTTTTTGAAAGTTAGACCCAAGAAGAGTTCCTTAAACTTGGGAAATTTCTCCAAGAAGAGTTTCAGGTCTTAGCTAAGATAGGACCTGTTGATTATGATTTGACCCTACCCGCTTCCATTAGAGTACATAATATGTTTCATGTGTCTTTATTGAAAAATTATATACCTGATACTAACCATGTAATTGATTGGAATGTGATCGAGGTAATTAGAGTGCTTTTATTTTATTTATTGATATATATATATATATATATATATATATATATATGAACATGGTACTAATCATTTGATTTAATGGATTGTGATCCAGGTGGAACCATAAGGGGATTTTTCAGTACAACCTGTTGCCATTTTGGACAGCAAGGTCAAGCTACTTCGGAATTGAGAAATCAGGCAGGTAAAGATCCAATGGAGCCATTATAGTCCTAAGAATGCCACTTGGGATATGGAGGATACCATGAGGGAAGCATACCCTCATCTATTTTGAAATTTTGTGGCATGTATGTAATATGCATCGAGGATGATGCATTGTTTAAGGGGTAGGGAGATGTGATACCCTAGTTGTTAAGCCCCAGACTTATGATCCTTCATGTGACTTATGTTCTATTGCATTATGGACTTATCATATTTTATATGATTGTGGAATTTTTCTCCCTTTCATGATGAATTTAATTAAGGAATTATTATTAATGTTTGATAACATGACCTTGTACTTTGGAATTATTATTAATGTTAATTTTATTACTAGAATCTTTGTTATCTTTGAATCTTGTTAATGATTGATTAAATAAACAACTGGATCAAAAAAGGAAACTAAAAGAGTATGGGGTACCATGGATTCCACAAAGTGATGGGGAATGGGGACATCCCTAGCACCTGATAACTTATTGTTGACTTGAATTTGTCCATCCCAATTCATATTTGCACCTTGGTGAGATTAATAATGTTTGTCACCCAAAACCTTGTACAACGAACCATATTCTCAATCATTATGGACTATGGAGATATTTTTTCATATTGTGCACACCTTAGTGGGCCCATATTGCATAGGGCTCCCTCCTTGTGAAAATACTCCCTCACATTTATGTGTTTATGGTTATTTATGAGCCCTTTCCTAGTTTTTAAACTGTAAGCTATTTTCTAGCTTCCACTCTTACACCATGCATTGATGATCCTATTTTTGTGGTTTCATGATATTTATGACCCCATTGGATGCCCTCTCTCACATATTTCGACCTCCTTTATGTTTTGTAACCCCATTTGTGCATTAGTGTGCCTCCATGTGCTCTTCATGGATCCACTCCTTAGTTTTGGGTAACTCCTCCTCATGGTACTAATTCAGGAAAGGGAATCTTTTCAATAAGCCACCACTCCACTAATTCAAGTTAATTATCCATGATGAAGTTTAAACCTTACTTATCTCTAATTTGGGTTGATCCATTTGGGTTAGAATGGTCCTCCTTATGCTATAAATCCATATGCCATCTTCTTGTTGAAGTTAATCTTGAGATTTAGACCATGTAATTTATGCTATCAACCCTTGTTGGGAAGGTTAATATTATTGAGAGTGTGTTGAGACTTAGAGGGAGTATATTTGTTCCCTATTCTTCCATTATATCACTCTACTAGTCCAGGTTCTCACACAGGAAGCCAGGAAATGGGAATGGCGAGCTAGGTCACATCCCATAGGCGGTGGAGACGGACAAAAAAGTAGTAGTGGGAAGCATTGTGTCTCTCGAAAGAGGTAGTTTCGAGAGTAGTGAGACTAAGAGAGAATATACCTATGGATCCATGGTCTCAGCTCAGGGGTGACCTGTTCATGCAAGGAAGGCTTGACGGTGTCTACGGCTGGGAGGAAAGTTGTCCTGCTGCAACGAGTTGCTTAGATTTTGAGATAAGTATTTCTCTTATGTCGTGTTTTCATTACATTATTTTATTTGGTATATGTGAAATGATGGCTGATTGGTTGTTTGAGTGTTCATGTATTGAATTTTTGGATCTACATGGAGGAAGGATGAATCTCATGGAATTTATTTTCTATTCTTGTTACTTCTTTCTATTCTTCTTCTTCATAACCATAAATTGTAAATTTGGCTCTATTTTATTGAGAGGGGCGCAACCATATGATCTGGTTCGACCATATATGATCATGTATAGGTTGTGATACCTATTCCATTATGTCTAGAGCAATGTTTCCAATAAATATCACCTTTCTTTTCATTGAAAAAGCTTTCCGGATGACCAAGATATGTTTATTTTGGTCTGATAGCTTTCCGGTGCTGAGATGAACGCACCTGTCATTTTATTGTAAATCATTTGGTTGCATAACTATTCTTAGTTGCATATCTAAGGATGAGAGAGGTATTCTATATGTAAAATTAATCAATGGCTTGAGGTTGGAAGCCATACGATCTGATTTTTATTAGTGAGAGATGACTGTAGGGGACAATCACCGGGAGCCGATTTTGAGGGCTGTAGTTGCAGTCGGTGTTATTGTTTGCTATGGTTTCGGTGTGGATGTAGATTGAAGCCTATGTATGCCCCATGATATGTGGTTTTCCTTACTTTTTATGGTCACTAACAGCACACACATAATAACATTGAAAAAGTAGATTAATTTTCAAATAATCAATGACATCAATACTTGGTTATATATAAACTATGCTATCAAACAAACCCAAAATACATAAATTAGTTATTTACAATGAATATGATGTTTAGCATGTATTATTAATGTTCTTGTTTCAATTATGACCTTTAACTTGAACTTTGGAAATTATTAATCGAGTGTCACAATTAATTATTTAATTAAGTGGCGTAATTAAATAATTAAGTGTCGCATACTTTAGTTATAATTGAATCTCTAGAATTTAATTTATTTGGGTGAATGGTTAGTCATATCAATAGTAATTTATCTATATCCTTTGTTATTAAACCTTATTTAGTCTTAATTTAGCTCCTTTGGGCTTATCTCAAGGTTTGGGGACATCACAAGGGTGGTGGGAAGTACTAATAGGTTGCACAAGTGTTAAAACAACTTGCGGTGTAGGAGGTGGGTTGGGAGGTCTAAGGTACCAAACAAAAGAGGCCCAATGTCAAACTGAGGATATTGAGAGTCACCATGACTAGTGTGCTCATGATTCTAGATGGTCAAAACAAAAATGGGATTTGTTGAATAGGAATTTCTCCCCATTGGTTCCCACGTAACTAACTAGAAGAGGGGTTTGGTTGGGGTTGTAGTGGTACTGAGGGTTGTGGTTAGGGAATGGAGTTATTGGAAGAAACATGCAAATCTCATAGATTTATTTTTTCAAGGGTGGATGTGGTAGGGATTGGAAGGCACCAATCATGGGGGAATTTTAAAAAATATTGGTCCCAACGGTAGTAAAATATGGGATGGAGGCGCAATCGATAGTGTTGTTAAAAAGGGGTAAAACATTCTCCAAACAGGCCAACCCCTTGGGATCATAATATGTCAATTACTCCAAATTGACGATATTTCGATCGTGAGGGAACATCATAAGTCAGAATATGGATCAGGAGACCACTTTCATCGCATACATATAACTATGTCCAAGGAGGAGGTTGTGGTCTAATTGGGCGTTAACTACTTCAATTTATATTAACATTTTTTCTCTAGCTAACTCTATAGGAACATTCAAGAGAAGTCCGTAAGGTTAAGTTGGTCGACCATCATAAGTGCATAAAGTCATGAGCAATGGCTCTATTTTAGGGGATCCAATATTATTCCAAACATGAGTTGACATGACACAGGTGGAAGCATCCACATCAACAATGCATCGGTGAATGACCAAGTTACAAATGGTAACTAGGATTTGGAAGCCGACCAAGGAGGGAATTTATGGATCCGCTTGATCCAAATAAAATGTCATCAAACGAGAGTCAGAGGGCTCGATTGCACCTAAAGTAGAGAGTAAAGCTTTGTGTTGTACAAGGAAATTTCTAAGAACCTCCAAGGTTGACATAACAGCAGGGGACTGTGCTAAGTCATCCACAACACTATAATTGGGAGAAGCATGAGCATTGGGATTATTCGCAATACGACGTAGAGGAAATTTAGGGACTTTTAGAATCTCATCAGTAGGATTCTTAGGAAGGTGCAAGCTCTCATCCATAGGTATGGTATATTCCCTTTATCAGGAGTTGGAGTTTCGGTTGTCGTTCCATATTGGTAATATTGGGTTTGGAGGACATTAGAGGACATCATAAGAAGGTGTTGAACCCCGGAGTTACGTAGTTGATGTGTGATGAAGCTGATTGGTTTGGGAAAGGGGAAATTTGATGTCCTGTTACAACTCCTTGCATGAGGAATTAGTTCTACAGAATTGCAGGTTGAGTTTGGGTGGGATAACTTTCCCTGGAGGGGATGTCATCGCTTCTTGTTGATTTGCTTCATTCCACAGTTGGTGAGCCTTAGTCAAATGGGGTAAATGATGGCTATAATTCACATACACACCATAGAAATAGCATGAATGAGTATCCCTATAGTTGAGAATTTGTATCCTTTTTAGGAGTCTTGCTGGGGTCTTGGTCTACAAGATTCACACCAACGTTGTCAGGTGGGTTTGCAGCTTGTTTTCTGCCTCCATGTGATTGGTTATTTCCCTTGTTCTTTCCCTGATTATTTTTCTTGGGTTGCACTTAGGCGTTAGAAATATCTTGGGGTGGATTTTTTGTTGGGTGTATACCTAACCCTGTGGAAAAGTGGGAGCAATAAGGTGTGGCCGAATTGGAGTGACTAGTGGTGGGCCAGGAAAAGGATAATATGGGTTCATGGTTGGAGGGGCCAAAAGGGTAGTAGAAGCATCACCACACATTTTCAAATTACATGAGATTCCATGAACATGGGGGTATAAGGCAGGAGCTGAGTATGAAGTACTCATTCCTACATGTGACGAGGCATGTAATAAATAAGGGTCATAGCTCGAAGTGGTGATTAGACCCTAATTAGGATTCACTACATTTTGAACATGTTCGTATTTATAACCAGTAATTGTTGGAGGGTAAGGTACATATGGGTTGGGTCTAGAGGAAATATTGCCAGTGATACCATCTACAACGTGGGATTCCCCTAACAAATCTTTCTAATAGGATTCTCCATGAGGAGAATTAAGGATGATGGTATATAAATACCTAGATGGTTCATAGATTAGGTCGAAATGCTGAGCTTTTAGGATATCCTCTTGCTCAATTTGAGGTCATTCAAAGGCCACATATTTAGCAATGGAAAGGATTAGGGACTTTAGGAACTATTCCAACTTAATATATGGTCATCAATTTTGATTTTGCACAGCCATTTGCATATATGCCACTCACGGATGTGGTTTATGATTTGGGTGGAAAAATTATGTCAACAATAGAGAAGGATTTCTACCCTGTCATCATATCGAATGGGTAACTGAAAGAATTGTAGGAAGGTGGATGTCATTGACAAAAAGTTAGGATGTGTTCAGTGTCATTAGTCGATATACCACTTAGTAGTGACACTAGTGAGGTTCTGTTGGAACATGTGTATCCTAATGGAATCGTCCACAATGATATTTGAGGAGCACCATAAGTGAAACGACATGATATGATTTGGGGGGGTCTTCCCAAACCTTCTCTTCAAAATTTGGGATGTCTAATGGGATCTTGGTTGGCATAGGGTGCCAGTTGGGATTATCAAAAATTATATCATTGGTTAGTTTTACCAAATCAAGGATCTTGAGGATTAACATAAATCGAAAACTCGCAGTCACGGGACCTCAAAGTTGAGGATTTTTCAAGGGAGGTTTCCCGATAGGGCGGGTTCCTAGTGGGTGTATTTCCTATATGGGGATTAGTAAAAGAATGGCTTACCGTCAAAATTTGTGTATGTGTTCCCCATTACGACATGCCTAGTGGGTGGGTTGTCGATGGGAGGTTTTCTGGAAGGGAGGCTCCTAGAAGGTGGGTTTACCATGGAAGGGTTCCATGTAGGTAGGTTCCTAATGGGAGAGATCCCAGAAGGTGGGTTCCCAACGTAAGGGTTCCTAGTAGATAAAGGTATCATACTGGATGATGATATGTGAAAAACCATGGGGCTGTGTAGAGATGATGAATCTCAGTGGTATGGATCGATCGCAAACATGATTTTCTCAAAAATGGAAACCAGAGAAAGCGAACAATGTTGACTAGCGGTGTGGAGAAATTGGTCTAAAGAACTGAAATTTCGTGACTTTCCCAGAATGATATGAGAGTATCTCAAAGGAGTAATGATTCTGAAGTGATGTAAGTATGAAGGAGGGATATGAAAAGGGATAAAAAATCCAACTATAGCCATCTGTGTATAAGGATAACTCTAAAAAAAAGTGGTGGTCAGGGAAAAAACACACTCTAAAACTCTACTACAATCTTGTTTCATAACCGGAGAGTGGAAACAAATGTCCAGAATGCCAACAAGTAGTCACTACTGAGAACAAAAATGGCCCGCTAACCTATGGGGTATGGGAGCATGTAAACACCTAAATAAAGTGTTGGAACCCCTCCAAACTGTATCCTCTATAGGGTGATTAAATATGAGTTATAAAATACGGTCTAGAAGACCAATAATGGCTTTGGGATATCCCCCCACCGAGATGGATCCTAGGTAAAAAAATCCCTAGAAGAATGGTAACTAGGATACCATGTTCATGACACATCCATTTTAAAATTGTTGTGTCATTTAGATCATCAAGCAATGAGTCCAATATTATTGATGTAGTAAAAGAGGAATGAAGATACACACTGAACAAATCAAACCACACAAGAAACAGGTGAGTATAGCTCAGATAATTACAGTATCATTGTCATTAATTAATACAGTGTTACATAAGGAATAATTTGAATTCATTAGGGATGGATTCAAATCTACCAACTGGATGTGATTGTATCTGACTGAGTAGATAACTAAGGATGTCTCAATCAATATCAAAGTCCAATTGGTTAACTCCAGATGTTTTATCAATTCACACAATCAATAATAATCAATTAATTCAACCTAACTGATGTGGTAGGTGAGGAAAAGTGCCTTATCCACATGCATTCATGTCTAACTAGCACTAACTGAGCTGATTGTGATGTAACTGAAAGTAACTAGAAAATAAGTAAACTTAACTAGTTCCAACTCCAACTGATTGAAGGAGGTTAGTGTCAGGACTCCCAATGGATCCTAAAATGTAGGGATTGGTCTAGGAGGCACCTAAACTGATGCATGCAAGTGCAATCAGTGGAAGTTATCCTCTAGCAGTGTTCCCCACACTCTAGTAACTGGAACATGTGGCCACATTAGGCCAAGTGGACCCAATGGTACTAGTGGACCCAATTAATTAAATAAAAATCCTACGTTAGGCTAAAATAATCTAATAGACAGTTTGGTCAAGGGAGGATTATAAATCCTAACACCCTCCCTGAATCCTAACTTGGACAACTATGGGCCCTAGAAACAAGGCCAAAAGTCACCCATGTACAATCTAAAAGATAAAAATGTTGCTTAACAAACTGAGGTAATAGGGGAAAACCTCATGGGAAAACCCCCCCTCAAAATAATAAGAAATAGGAAAATGCAAGCTATTTTTATAAGAAATAAGCTTCCTCCTTAGAAAACTAACTTGAACAAAACACTAATGCAAAATTGTTGCACTATGTAACAGCATGGTCCATCTGTACAACAGCATCTGGAAGTTGTGCATGTGAACCTCTCAATGTTCTTCTGAACTGATGACTCTGTGTGTTTTTTCTCGATGGTGAAGGTAGATAATGATCAAGTTTCTTCTTTTGTGGGCCATGTAGCTGATCATTCACCATCATCAAGTAGCACCGGCCTGGAATTTTGTTGCACCACTCTATAGGGATTGAATCTGTGAGAGATAGTGCAACATCATCATTCTGATACTAGGACCTAGTTCTTATTCTGTGTTCTGGATTTCCAGCATCATTTCCAGCTGCATCTATGAGCTTTTGATCCCATCTGGGCTTAGGGTTTTGGTTTGGAATGGATACTAGATTTGGATCTAGAATATCATGAGATTCGGTATCAATAATAGGATCATGTTGGATTTTATCTTCTTCATCTGAATCTAAAACCTGTAGAAAATCATCATCATCATCAAAAAATGGTGGAGAAATGGTTATACCTTCTTGTGCTGCTAATGGTGGTGTGTCATACAACTGATATTTTTCGAATTGAACACTCAGTTCAATGAAGCATCTCCTGGTTGCAACCTCCATCAATTTGTAAGCTTTTTCATCTTCTACATATCCCAACAGAATGTGTTCGCTACTTTGGTCCTGGAAGGCCTTCCTCTTTTCAGGCCTTCCTCTTTTCAAGCGATATAATGGCCCAAGCTTTGGAACCAAAAACTCTCAGATGAGAGACATTGGGCTTATGCCCATGTAGTGCTTCGAATGGAGTGGACCCAACCACTTATTTGTGAGGCACTCTATTCTTCAAATATGAAGCACAGTTTACAGCTTCATCCCAAAGGGAAGGAGGGAGATGTTTGGCATGGAGAAGACATGTTTCCATCTCCTTCAATGATATGTTCTTACTCTTAGCCACACCATTCTTCTATAGTGTGTATGGAATTGAGTGTTTCATTTGAATCCCCTCTGATTCACAGAAATTCTGGAAGTGTCCTTTGATGTACTCTCCTCCTTTATCAGATCTTATAGACTTGATTTTCTTATTGAAAATGTTCTCAAGCATAGCTTTGAAAACTTTAAAAATATCAAAAAAATTCGATTTTTGTTTCATAAAGTAGATCCAGCAGTACCTAGAACAATCATCAATAAAGGTGAGGAAATACCTACAACCATTAGTGGAGTTTATGGGAATAGGTACAACTACATCTCTATGTATCAAATCAAGTATAGAGGAAATTCTATGTGCCTTCCCAACTTCATACCTCTTCTCTGGATTCTTACCTACCAAGCAACCATCACATACTCCATCGAAAGTTTGGATGGAAGAAAAAACGTTCAACCATTTTATCATTGTGGAGTTGTTGGAAATAATTGAAATTGAGATGGCCAAATCTCTCATGCAAAATCTTGTTTTTGTTGTTATCATGAGGCAATAAAGATGTAGGAGGATATACAGGTAAAAAATGTGAGAACTCAATCTTTAGTAGAATGATTTGCAATACCTTTCTTTATGAGTTGTCTAGTGGATTTTTCTGTAATCTCAACTATCTCTGAGTCAAATGTAACTCTCTTGGGAGAGTCTATATGAGTCATCTGATAAACAGACAACAAGTTAGCTACAAGGGAGGGCACATAGAGGACATTCTTGAAATCTCCATGCTTCGCTCTAACTAAACCCCTTACTTCTATTGGAATTTTGGAATCAACTCCCATGTGAATATTAGGCCATTTTGACAGTGTGAGGGTAGAGAAGGATTATTTGGAGGGAACCATGTGATTGGATGCTCCATAATGAATTATGTATGTCATTGGTTGAGTAAGGCTAGCTTTCAAAGCATGGCACCTTTCATCATCTTCTGTCTGTGGTTCTTCATCAAGATTATTTTCTCTTTGTGGGATAGCAATGTTATTATGCTTGAGGAGAGCTGACATTTGTTCAACATGCTTCTTCATAGAATGGTCTTCAAGTTGAAAACCCTTCACACAAACTTCTTTTTCTTAGAGCCTGAAGCTCCTTCAGAAGTTTTTTGGTTATGTTTAGGCTTTGAATCAGATTCTTTGGGATCCTTCTTCTTTGATTTCCCTTTATCTTGCACTTTAGTAGAGATTGTCACTAGGAGAGCTTGATCTTTGGAGTTCTTGATTACTCCCATCCAGATCAACTTCTCTTTCTCCTTGATTAAGGACTTAGAAAAGGAATTGAGTGAAGGAATTTTTCAACCCGAAAAGGAATCCCTTTTGGAATGGAAGATTGAAACAAATATAGAATACTCAGGACTGAGTTTGCTGAGAATGGAGAGAAGATTTTGATCATCCTTTCTTTCTATTCTGCAATGTCTTCATTGAAGTGAAAGAGACTTGAATTTAGTAAAGAATTTCTCTATCATTTCGAAGTTGTTGGGATGTAAGGCTACCAGCTCATTCTCTAGGAGGTGTCCCTAAAGCTCATCTTGTTTGCCAAACAAGTCTTCAAGCTTCTCCTAGGCTTCTCTGAGAGTCCTCAAACCTTCAAGGTGGAAGAGGATATCTCTGGATATATGAGTGCATAGATAACTGAAATATTCATCTAAGAAGTTCATAAACTTGTTTCTCTCAACTGGCTGATGGGGCTGAACCTCCCTTTTGAGTATTATCCCGAAGTATCCCTTGTTGCGCAAGGAAATTTGCATATCTTCCCTCCAATCAAGATAATTGAAGGGTGTTAGGATATAAGGACTAGAAGGTAGAGAATCCATAATTCTCCTGCTGGAAAAGCACAAATATTCACATAAGCTACGTAGCACCTGTAGAATTTCACTACAAAACACTAAAAAATTCAAACTATGTTAGAATCATGCCCTCCCTCTCGACATGAACACTTTCTTAGGGTCCGTCACGCCTTCACTGCCACGTTGAATAAATTCATAGGAAGAAAGGTACCCTTTGTCAGACTTATGTGGAAACCAGTTGCTTCTAGTGTTCAATGGAGAGTAGACATACATGAATCTTGCTTGAAATAGCTCTGATACCATGTTAAAATTGTTGTCCAATTTAGATCATCAAGCAATGAGTCCAATGTTATTGATCCAGTAAAAGATGAATGAAGATACACACTGAACAAATCAAACAACACAAGAAACAAATGAGTATAGCTTAGATAATTATAGTATCATTGTCATTAATTAATCTGGTTTTAGAATAGTGTTACATAAGGAAGAATTCAAATTCATTAGGGATGAATTTGAATCTACCAACTGGATGTGATTGTATCTGACTGACTAGCTAACTAAGGATATCTCAATAAATATTGGAGTCCAAATGGTTAAATCCATATGTCTAATCAAGTCACACAATCAGTAATAATCAGTTAACTTAGCCTAACTGAAGTGGTAGGTGAGGAAAAGTGCCTTATCCACATGCATTCATGCATAACTGGCGCTAATTGAGCTGATTGTGATTTAACTGAAAGTAACTAGAAAATAAATAAGCTTAAATAGTTCCAACTCCAACTAACCGAAGGAGGTTGGTGTCGGGAGTCCCAATGGATCCTAAAATGTAGGGATTGGTCTAGGAGGCACCTAAACTTATGCATGCAAGTGCAGTCAGTGGAATTTAGCCTTTAGCAGTGTTCCCTGCACTCTATTAACCGGTACATGTGGCCCCATTAGTCCAAGTGGACCCAATGGTACTAGTGGACCCAATTAATTAAATAAAACTCCTAAGTAAGGATATAATAATGTAATAGATAGTTTGGTCAAGGGAGGATTACAAATCCTAACAGTCCGAGTAGGTGAATCTTCCACTTCATCCTTTGGCCATTGTGATGGCACTAGGGCTCACACAATGAGGAAATGAGTAGGTGTCCTTTAGTACAGAGTGGAGTGTAGCATTCCACCCAGACCTATGAAACTAGTCTTTTAAATTCAACCCTCCTAAGGGAGAGGCTTACCCAACAAATTGGTTTTAACCATGTCAAGAAATACTAGGGGATTTTGGTACCCTAAGATTCAACAACTATGTCTCATATATAAGTGACAAAGGGAAATTAATTGGATTCATATCCCTAGTTGTAGAAATTGTAGCTCTGGTACCATTAGAAAAAGAACCTTGATGCAAATAAGCAGCACACGAGCTATATCTTGCTATTAAGATAATTCTCACAAGTATGCATAAGGAAATTAGAGAGAAGAATAAAGAGACTGAATACCAGAGAAGTGATAAGTGATCCAGTGAATAATTGATTATTGAATGAATGAATTAATTGATTAACCAAATACTTGATTCATTATTACAATTTTAGTACATCCTTATAAAGGAAAATTGAGTTGGTAGAATACAACTCATGCTAGCTCATAAATTAGACTTACCAAATATGATAAACCCCCATAGGTGGCTAAAGAACTTCCCAAATTAGTCAAGGACCTTGCTAATTAGATAAATCATGAGTGAGTTCTCATGAACGATGGAAAAACATGTTAATCCTGGAATATGGAGAGAAAATAATGGAATATGGGTTCACAACAAAAGATAGCAATTGCCTAGTTGACTAGATTTACCTTATCCATAGAAAAGCTGGAATAAAGAAGAATAAAGATAGAATATGCAGGAATGCACAATTACTAATTCTGGAAGTCAATAAAGTGGATAGGATCGAACCAGAATCAGGATAAAAGTTCTCTTGGGGTATATATGGAAAGTGTTGACCATGTGGTGCAAATGGATGCCAACTATCTAGGCTAGTAGGTGGGATTTTAATAAAAAAGTGCTTAAATATTTTTATCCTGATTATGTCTGAAATAATCAGACGCATATGGTTCATATAGGTGTATATAGGGCCCAACAACAAGGCTATGGTCACCCTTTACAATTATTCATGTCCAAAAAGCCGAGGAAATAGGCAAAACCACATGGGAAAATCCTCCCTCAAGAAAGGAAAAGGAACCAAATTTGAAATATGTCTTCAATTATGTCTTTATCTTCACATGAATTAGCTGAATTAATATCTCCTGGTGAAATACTTTGATGAAGAAATCATGAACTCCATGATCATGCGCCAGAGTGTAGAATCTGCAATAAGGAAGAGGATAGACTCCTTGTATCTCATCTTTTGATGAAGTAAGAGCATTATATGAATTCTTCTTGCTACCAACAAACTCCGATATGCAAACATAATCTGAAATGGAAACGAGATCTGGCATACTCCTTCCCAAAGAGTACAAAAATTAAGACAAACAATAACACAACCAGTTCCTTGTATAGCTGCAAAATTATGATGTGGAACACATATCATTATTCCAATATGATGTATCACCTTCCCAGATATTATATGAGGCTGAAAAGACTCTGGTATACCATAAATATTATTATATGGAATAGAAAATACAAAGGCTTCAACGTCTCCAAGAGGATATGGGGATAGACTAGGAAACATATGAGCAACTAGGGAAAACTAATGAGTTTAAAAATATGAATTATAAATGGAATTTAGATATGAACCATAATATTTTAGAACATATACAAACATGTGTAATATAATTCAAATTATTAATAAGGTCATATATAACCAACTAATGAAAAATATGCAAGACTTGAAACTAGTGAACTTGGGTTTTGTATAGTCTTAGGAGTATTCATAGGTATGTTAGATAGTATATATGGTGGTATGAATGGTTTCATGACATGCATATCAGCCTGAAAACATGCTTATAAATCAGAATTATAGAGTTAGGAAGAGTTGCTTAAAGACAAGTCAAAATCTAGTGAAAAATCACAATTATTGGGAGATGAATCTAGGAGACTGATAGGTGAATTATCAAAGAAAGAAAATGATATTTCTGATTCTGAAATATTAGAAGGTAAATCTATATCAAATATTTTAGGAAATTATTTAACTATGGCACTCAATGAATATTTTATATCACCTTGAAACTACGCACTATGATAGTGGTCTGAGGAATCAACAAGCTTCTCAAACTCATCTAGAACTTCGATGTTGTGCTTCTCAAGAAGATGAGACATGATGTCCATATTATTCTTGAAACATTTATTCTTGGGATGAAATCCCCTGATTCAATAAGAACACTTGTATGTACTTCATTTATTCTTGACTTTCTTCATTGAATCTTCATTAGTAGCCTTCAAACTTTAATCTTCAATATCTGACTTTGGCTTCTTCTCTTTCACAGTTTGTTTCTCTTTGGACTTGATATTCTTGCTTCCTTGAACTAGGAGAGAATGATCCTTACTCTTGGAATATATAAGATCACCAATATGGATCAATTTATCTTTGTCCTTTGTAGTGAATCAAAGAATGTACTCAAGGAAGGCATTTTCCAATTAGAAATAGAAATCCTGGTAGCATGAAAAGTAGACAAAAACTGAGTATTCAAGACCCAATTTTGATAGGGTAGAAAGGATCAATGGATGTTCCTTTTTTTCAATCCCACATTTATTGAGAAATAGAACAAGTGACTTGAATTTGGTGAAGAAACCCTCAATAGAATCGAAACTGCTTGGACTCAATGAGAATAACTCATTCTCCAACTGAAGTGCTCTTATCTCATCTTGAACTCCAAAGAGAGACTCAATTTTGGTCCATACTTATTTTGGAGTGGTCAAACCTGTAGCGTCCCCATACCCCATTATCATGCGGAATTAAAAATTTCATCGAGAGCCTGTAATGCTTATCGAACACAGGGCATGGTCATGACCACATATCAGCATTTCCAGCACTGTCATGCTCCTTCCCATCTTCCATTGATCGGTTCGAAGATATACAAGGAAAGATCTCAGAGGAGATCAGACAGCAGAGAGAAAACGCGACGGAAATCAACGATCCCGTAGACTGGAACCAAATCAACGGTTCAGAATCCACCCCCAAAATTCAACGAGGTGGAAATCCAAAGCTGTGGGGTCAGAAGTTACAAAATTTGTGATCTCACTTTCCGCAGCCCGCATCCTACATCCCGCATTGGAAATAGATCGACGGCAAAGAATCATCCTACGAAGATCGATGGTGCGGAAACTTTGACTTGTGAGATTGGGAATTATGGAAATGGCAACACCGTGATCTCGCATCCCACAAGTTGCGGAAAGGAATTTGTAGAAGGGAACCTACGGAAACCAAAATCTGTGAAACAGTATTCCACATCCCGCATCCTACAAACCTGCAAATTTGCGCAAAGGAATATTTCTGTCAGAAAACTCGACTTTTCCACTAAATTCTTGGATCGATCTGATCATTCAGGCCATTACCTATATGGCCAATCTACCCTGCAACTTAGTTCGAAATGCATTGATGGAAAAAAATACATGGATTCCTATACTTGTAGTTATTCAAAGGAACAATGCATCAACTCAATCACAGCAATATGTTCATCTCATTCCATCAAGCAATTTGCAAAACAAGTATACAATTGCAGAGAATAACATAATAACATAGACAAGAACACTTATCTTGAACAGAACTTGTCCTGCAACCAGCTATGTCGTTGCAACGTTCCACCCAGCCATAGGCCAGTGTGCTCCTTAGTCTCTCAAAAACACTGCCACCCCCGATATGGGGATGATTTCCTCAAGGAATAAGGGAACACTAGCAGACTCATACATAGCCAAGGTGTAGTAACACTCATCCAAGCCAACACAGTTGGGTTTATCAGGCTGTAAGGGAAAACATTCCAATAGATGGTTTTCACAGGCCACTTAGCCAAGCCATCTCACAATTGCGTTCACAGACTGCACACAGTCAAGCCAACATTCACCTGCAAGGACCAGTCAAGCCAACAGATGGGTTTATCAGACTGTTCATAGTCAAGCCATCTCACTATTGGGTTTATCAGTCTAACTAGCCAAGCCATCATTTGCATTTGGGTTTATCAGACTATCGAGCCAAAGGTTACTTACCAGGTTAAGCAAAACAAGGCACAGCCAAGCCAATAGATGGGTTTATCATGCTACCAACCAAGCCATCTTTCCCGTTGGGTTTATCAGGCTTCCAAGGCAATGGTTAGGAAGAATTGCTAAGCTATTGAGCTCATCTACAGAGCTAAGAACACCTTCACAAGACCTATCTAGCCTAGATTCCCCACTGCCTACACACACAACACAAGGAAGTGTCACCTTCTCTGTTCCATAGTCCCTCGGGCTACACCTTCCCTTCTAGTGCTCTTCAGGATGTGCATAGTAGGTTTACCAACCACTCTTATCTTATTATGAGGTTCCATGCTAGGTTTATCAAGCATATTCTACATCTCTCCCATTCCTAAGTCTTGTACATAGCTCAGACCCGAACTAGGGTGCACAACACAACAACCACAGAAAGACTCTACAACATAGGTTTACTCTGGAACACAAGTAACAGGGTCTCATACACTCTTTAGTCTCAGACAGCACTACAACATAGAAATCCTAGTATTTCCAATGGAAAGACACTCATAGAATGCAAAGGATATACACAGGTAGAGCTCCGTTGCTACCACAATGTCACTAAACACTCGCAGAACACGAAAGATACACACAGGAAGAGCTTAGCTGCTGAAGAGCTTCCCATGAAAGGAGAATGGAGATGGATCATGAGCTAGAACATCCTGCAGTTCTCAAAACATGAGAGTAAATCCAAAACTTGAACGTGTGGGTCAACACTGGCATACGGTTCTAGTGTTTTCTTGTCCATGCAAATAAAAAATGACATCCCAAAACTGGGTGCTCTGCCCAATTCCAAATTTCCCATACTCTTCCCCTTCCAAGCAATAACTACCTCAACCGCCTTCTGGAAGAATAAATGGTTGGGAAGAGAAGACAAGAAAGAGGGTAGTTGACAGTTCTGATGGGTTCTCCCCATGACACATGGATTTTCCCCAAGCTAGCTCAAGGTTAACATTCGCACCCCCTTATCTTTAGGAAAATCATTCCCCCATCTCAATATTCATTGCATTGACATAGCTGGCTGTGGGTTTTCATTATTTTGCATATTTACATGATGTTTACAACATGCTTGACTCAACACAGAAACCATAGGCATCAACCATGATCGCCTATACACCAAACATTAATCAATGACAGGGCCTTAGCCTTGAGCTCCTTGTCACGATTCGATATAATTTTTACATCATATAAATTAATGCAATGGGGTCAAAACTGAGGTGTTACATTCCCCTCCCCCTTCAATAGCACTGTCCTTAGTGCTTACAAAATTGAACAAAATGCTACACTGGAATCGCCTCAGTGTTCCACAGAATTGAACAAAAAGGGATGTGCTAACCGCATGGCATCCTCCAGCTCCCATGTAGCCTCTTTAGGACGGTAGTGCTCCCATTACAACTTTACCTGTCCTATGGCTCGGTTCCGGAGCATGGTGACCTTCTTGTCGAGGATGCACATTGGCTTGATCCAGAACTCTCCCTCGGGTTCCACCTAAATCACATCCCAATTTATCACATGGTTAGGGTCATGTATATATTTCTTAAGCAAAGAAACATGAAAAACATTATGATCTCTAGTGCTAGCAGGCAATGCAATTCTATATGCAACTGGCCATGTTCTTTCAAGCACTTCAAACGGCCCACAATATCTTGGGGACAGCTTAGCACAACTCCCAAGCTTCAAGTAACTCTTATTTTCCCTCACTCTGAGGTAAACATGATCCCCAACATTGAACTCTTTGTTCACCCTATGATTATCAGCATAGCTTTTATGTCTGTCCTAGGCTACTTTTAGATTCTTCCTGATCTTTACAACCTCTTGCTCCATTTCTTTGAGCAATTCTGGACCAAGCAAAACCCTGTTCACTGGATTATCCCAAGTCACTAGTGTTCTACACATCCTACCATACAAAGCTTCATACGAACTCATCCCCAAGGATGCTTGCTGTCCATTATTATAGGCAAACTCTACCAAGTGTAAATAATATTCCCACTTGGTGAGTTTGTCCATCACATACATGCGAAGCATGTCTTCCAGCACTTGATTAACTCTCTCTATCTACCCATTAGTCTGAGGATGGTAAGCAGTGTTGAAGTTCAACTTTGTACCCAAATCCGCAAACAACCCCTTCCAAAAATTGGAAGTGAACTTGACATCTCTGTCAGAGACTATTGCCTTTGGCAATCCATGCAATTTGGAAATCTCCTTCATGAATATCTTTGCAATGTCATCAATCTTATGCGTAGACTTGATCGGTATAAAATGTGTTGCCTTTGTCAACTTGTCCACCACAACCATGATAGAATCATGTTGTCTCCAAGTCATTGGAAATCCTGTAATAAAATCCATGGAAATAACTTCCCATTTCCATTCTAGGACTGGGAAAAGATGCAACAAACTTGCAGGGTGTTGATGCTCAACCTTTACCTGCTGACATTTCATGCACCTAGAAATGTATTCAGCCATGTCCTTTTTCATTCCTGTCCAGAAGTACTGCTTTCTGGCTGTAGAAATTGTCTTTTGATATCCTGGGTGACCAGAATATGGGGCTTGATGGATCTCATCCATAACAACTCTCCTCAAATCTGCTACCCTTGGAATGTAAATTTTTCCTTTATAAGTAAGAAGTCCATCTTCTTCCAATTTATATCCCTCATATCTCTTCTCAAGAATTTTCTACTACAATTTTCCTTTTACTTGCACATACACTTCATCTCCAGCAATATGATTAACAATCTGCGACCTCAAATCTGATTGGAAAATACTAAGAGATGCCACATGCATTTCCTGCACCTTCCTGCTGAGTGCATCAACTAACTTATTCTCTTTCCCCCTTATGTGCTTGATCTCAAAATCAAACTCACATAAAAACTCTAGCCATCTAGCTTTCCTAGAATTTAGAGTAGGTTGATCAGATAAATACTTCAGACCACAATGGTCTATCCTCAGCTTGAATCTTCTTCCCATCAAGTAATGCCTCCACATCTTGAGAGCATTGACTATGGCTGCAAGTTCCATATCATGAGTAGCATAGTTCTTCTCATGATCCTTCAACTTCCTTGACTCATAACATATAACGTGGTTGTCTTGCATAAGGACTCCTCCAAGTCGTTGACCACATGCATCAATACACACCACAAAATCTTTCTCTGGGTCTACAACTTTCAGAACCGATGCACTGGTGAGAATATTCTTCAATCACTGGAAGCTTTCTTCACACCTCACTGTCCATTCAAACTTTATCCCATTCTTTTGCAAAGAAGTGATGGCATGTGCAACCTTGGATAATTCTTCAAAGAACCTCCTGTAGTATCCTGCAAGTCCCATAAAAGATCTCACATCTGTCACATTTCTTGGAGTAGGCCAATTCATAATGGCTTCAATCTTTTCAGGGTCCACAGATATACCTTCTTTTGAGATAATGTGACCCAAATACTAAGTTCTATCTCTATAGAAGTCACACTTGATCAGCTTTGCATACAGTCGATGCTCCCTAAGCAATTGTAATGTCAATCTCAAATTATCTTCATGTTATTCGTCATTCTTAGAATAAACAAGAATCTCATCAAGGAAAACAAGAACAAACTTGTCCAAATACCTGCTGAAGACACTATTCATAAGGCACATAAATGTAGCTAGTGAATTTGTGAGACCAAATGGTACCACTACAAACTCATAATGTCCATACCTTGTTCTGAAGGTTGTCTTATGAATGTCTTCATCCTTGATTCTCACGTGATGGTAACCCAACCTCAAGTCAATCTTGGAAAATACCTTTGCTCCTCTCATTTGATCAAAGAGGTCATCAATCCTAGGAAAAGGATACTTTTTCTTTACTGTGAATTTGTTAAACTCTCTATAATAAATACACAATTTGAGTGTACCATATTTCTTCTTTACAAACAAAATTGGTGCTCCCTAAGGAGACAAGCTCAGCCTGATATACTTCTTCTCCAACAACTCTTGCAGTTACATCTTCAACTCTAGCATTTATGTCGTACTCATTCTGTAGGGTGTCTTAGACACTAGTGTTGCTCCTGGCACAAGTCCAAATGTGAAATCAATGTCCCTGTTCGGAGGAAGCCCCGGAATCTCATCAGGAAAAACATCCATGATTTCCTGCAAAACATGAAAGTCCTCCAACCTAGGAGTTTCATTCTCTGGTGCCTCCAAAATATGAGCTGCATATAACTGACAACCATTCCTACAGAACTTCTTCAACTGCATTGCTGAAACCTGCCTCACAAAAATCATCTTTGGAATTCCTTTCACAATCCTTGAGTTTCCTTCTTCATTCAAGCACTCAAAAGCCTTATTATAACAGTCAAGCTTTACTCTGTGAGCTTCTAACCAATCCATTCCAATGATAACATCATAGGAACCAAGGGGTAGAAAATTCAGATATACACAAGCGACCAATCCATTCATAACCAATGGACACTTCTTCACCACTTCGCTAACCTTCCTCTTAGTTCCAGTGGCTAGCTGAACTAACCAATATTTGTTATGCTTTACTTTCTTAAAGGCACAAATATCCACTACTCTAGGAGTAATGTAACTATGAGTAGAACCAAGGTCAATCAAGATAGAAACAGACTGCTCAACAATCTTACTTGCAACTTCAACCACAGTTGACTGGTGATCTTCCTGGTGGTCCTCCAATACTGCATAAATCCTAGGGACAACCCTTGCCACTTGACCCACTGTTCTGCTTCTTGAATGTTGTAAGCTGGCCTTGCACTCTCATTCTCAAGTGGACAATTCCTGCGCATGTGGGGTCCTCCAAATCTCCAACATTGGAGTGGTTGTCTGATCTACTGTGGATCTCTTGGTTTTTTTCCCACCACTCTAGCTGGCTGCTTTGCAGCTTGGAATGGTTGCTTTTGCTGATTCCTGAAGTTAGAAGGTTTGAAACCTTTCTTCCTTTGGTCAGACTTCTCATTCTTCTTGTCTTTCCATGTCTTCTGATAATCAGATTTCCCTTTGCTTTACTCATATCAATACTTAGCTTTCCTAATTGCTTCTTCAAGAGTACTAGGTTCATAAAACTCGATTCTGTCTTTGTAAGACTAAGGCAATCCACTCAGGAAACATTGGATTTTCACTGTTTCATCTTTGATGTACCTGACATACCTTAACAGTTCTAGGAACTTATTTGCATACTCTTCCATGGTCTGTTGTCCCAATCTCAACTCATGGAATTCTTTGATCTTATCATCATAGTACCTTCCAGAGAGTTATTTATGCTTGAAATACTTCTGGAACCATTTCCACACAATATTCCTTTCATTAATATTCTTCACTTGCTTGAAGTGCTCCCACCAAATGGATGCCCTTCCATTCAAATTCAATATGGCAACCCTTGCTTTCATGTTCCCTGAATAATCGTAAACTTGGAAGTACTTCTTTATCCCAAGAAGCCAAACCTTGGCTTCTTGTCATTAGAGCAAATTTCAACTCAAAATGGGCCTCCTAAAAAAATTAATAAAATAATAGTTAAAATAATAAAATAATATTTATTAATTTTGGAGGAAGAAAAGAAAAAAACTACTTTTTGTTTTGTATTTTCTACATATCTCCCCTTGTTTTTACTCAAATTTTGATCAGGAAATCTCATTGGATGCGGAATTTAATTCCACATCGAATGAGCTCTCCTGATCGAAATTTGAGTAAAAACACGAGGAGATATGTCGAAAATAAAAACAAAAAAAAGTAGTTTTCTTTATGATACCTATCCCCAAATTTATATTAAAAAAGTGTTTAAGACCTATTCGATATTTCAAATTTAAAGCAATTTCATTGGCTAACACATGATGACATGGAATTTGAGTCAAAGTTAAAAGGCCCATTTTGAGTGGAAATTTCCTCTAATGCCAGTCTTTATCTCGCCATCAAACGTAGGAGGTTTAGCCTTCTTAAATTCATCTTGAGAGCGATCTCTATGGTGCCTCTTTCTCTTTCCCTTACGAGAAGAAGATATTGAATCCCCACTTGATTCTTTTGAGTCAGATGATTTACTAGCAGTCCTTCTTCTTCTTCTAGTACTACTCTTACTGCCTTTAGGTTTTACTGTACCCTATCCAGAGTTCATCTTTCTTTGCAAGTCTGTCAAACTCTGCAACATAGCAGCATTCAACTGATGCTGGTCTTCCTGAGCTTTAATCAGGCTTCTCATGGTGGTTGCAATATCTGGCAGTGTCTCTTGGAATATCCTTCCATTAGCCTCTATCTCATCATTTCCAACTCAGACATTTTCTCCAATGGCATCTCGTGCACACTCGTAGGAGTCCCAAGCATCATATTCGTCATGGGTTCTCATGGCTGCACCACAACTTACCTTTCCAAAATATACTATGACTGCAAAATGTGTTATCATTTGTTAGACACACAGTAATTCAAAATCAAAACCATTTACTTACTGTCACCTGGCCTATCTAGGCCCAATGCTGTAATCGACAACTTGGATACCACACTACAGTGTACTACAAGTTGGTATTAGAGGGTATCCGTGACTGCTCTCTGGCCCATCCAGGCCCAATACTGCAACCCGCAGCTCTGATACCACATTGTAGCATCCCCATACCACATTATCATGCAGAATTAAAACTTTCATCGAGAGCCTGTACTGCTCATCAAACACAGGGCATGGTTGTGAACACATCTCAACATTTCCAACACTGTCACGCTCCTTCTCGTCTTCCATTGATCGGTTCGACGATCTGCAAGGAAAGATCTCAGAGGAGATTAGACGGTGAAGAGAAAATGCGACAAAAATAAACGATCCCAAATGATCCTGTAGACTGGAACCAAATCAGCAGCTCAGAATCCACCCGCAAAAATCAATGGTGTGGAAAGCCCGAGTTGCAGGGTCGGAAGTTACGAAATTTGTGACCTCACTTTCCGTAGCTTGCATCCCACATCCCGCGAAGATCGATGGCACAAAAACTTTCACTTGTGGGATTGGGAATTATGGAAATCATGACACCGCGATCCCGTATCCCGCAAATTGCGGAAAGGAATTTGTGGAAGGGAATCTGCAGAAACCAAAATCTGCGAAATGGTATTCTGCATCCCGCAAACCTGCAAATTTGCGCAAAGGAATATTTCTAGCAGAAAAATCAACTTTTCCACTAAATTCTTGGGTCGATGTGATCATTTAGGCCATTACCAATCTGGACAATCTACCCTGTAACTTAGTTCAAAATTCATTGATGGAAAAACATACATGGATTCCTATACTTGCAGTTATTCAAAGGAACAATGCATCAATTCAATCACAACAATATGTTCATCTCATTCCATCAAGAAATTTGCAAAACAAGAATACAATTGCAGAGAATAACATAATAACATAGACAAGAACACTTATCTTGAACAGAACTTGTCCCACAACCAGCTATGTTGCTGCAACGTTCCACCCAACCATAGGCTAGTGTGCTCCTTAGTCTCTTAGCAACACTACCACCCCCGAGTTGGGCATGATTTCCTCAAGGAATAAGTGAACACTAGCAGACTCATACATAACCAAGGTGCAATAACACTCAGCCAAGCCAGCACAGTTGGGTTTATCAGGATGTAAGGGAAAACATTCCAACATATGGGTTTCATAGGCCACTTAGCGAAGCCATCTCATAGTTGGGTTCACAGACTACACACAGTCAAGCCAACATTAACCTTCAAGGACCGATCAAGCCAACAGATGGGTTTATCAAACTGTTCACAGTCAAGCCATCTCACTGTTGGGTTTATTAGTCTAACTAGCCAAGCCAGCATTCACAGTTGGGTTTATCATACTGTCGAGCCAAAGGTTACTTACCAGGTCAAGCACAACAAGGCACAGCCAAGCCAACAGATGGGTTTATCATGCTACCAACCAAGCCATCTTTCTCGTTGGGTTTATCAGGCTTCCAAGGCAATGGTCAGGAAGAATTGCTAAGCTATTGAGCTCATCTACAAAGCTAAGAACACCTTCACAAGACCTATCTAGCCTAGATTCCCCACTGCCTACACACCCAACACAAGGAAGTGTCCCCTTCTCTACTCCACAGTCCTTCGGGCTACACCTTCCCTTCCAATGCTCTTCAGGATGTGCATAGCAGGTTTACCAACCACTCTTATCTTATTGTGAGGTTCCACACTAGGTTAATCAAGCACATTCTACGTCTCTCCCATTCCTAACTCTTGTACATAGCTCAGGCCCGAACCAGAGTGCACAACACAACAACCACATGGAGACTCTACAACATAGGTTTACTCTGGAACATGAGTAACAGGGTCTCATACACTCTGTAGTCTCAGACAACACTGAAACACAACAATCCTAGTCTTTCCATGGGAAAGACACTCACAGAACGTGAAGGATATACATAGGTAGAGCTACGCTGCTAACACAATGTCACTAAACACTCGTAGAACGTGAAGGATACACACATGAAGAGATTAGCTGCTGAAGATATTCTTGTGAATGGAGAATGGAGATGGATCATGAGCCAGAACGTCCTGCAGCTCTCAAAACATGAGAGTAAATCCAAAATGTGAACGCATGTGTCAACACTGGCATACGGTTCTGGTGTTTTCTTGTCCATGCAAGTAAAACACAACATCCCAAAACTAGGTGCTATGCCCAATTCAAAATTTCCGATACTCTTCCTCTTCCAAGCAATAACTACCTAAACCACCTTCTAGCAGAATAAATGGTTGGCAAGAGAAGACAAGAAAGAGGGTAGTTGACAGTTTTGATGGGTTCTCCCCATGACACATGGATTTTCCCCAAACTGGCTCAAGGTTAACATTCCCACCCCCTTATCCTTAGGAAAATCATGCCCCCATCTCATTATTTGTTGCATTGACATAGCTAGCTATGGGTTTTCATTATTTTTCATATTTATGTGATGTTTACAATGTGCTTGACTCAGTACAGAAACCATAGGCATCAACCATGATCACCTATATACCAAACATTAATCAATGACAAGGCCTTAGCCTTGAGCTCCTTGTCACGATTCGATATAATATTTACATCATATACATTAATGCAATGGGGTCAAAACCGAGGTTTTACAAAACCATCTAGATGAAAGAGTAGATCAAGGTAAATATAGAGGCAAAGTAATCCAGAGTCTTTATCCAACATATTATTCCACTTATCTTTCTCAACCACATAATTTGGTTCATTTTCTAAAGCCCTAGAAGCTCTATAGAGTCCCTTACTGCGCAATATAATACCAATTTTGGCTTTCCATTTGTTATTCTTCAGGGGGTTAGGATCATAGCTAAAGAATAATCCATATTGATATGTTGATGCACTCAAGAAGATACTCTCTGCAACCTACACAAATAAAACTAGGAGAAAATATTGTAAGCTTAAATCAAGCTCTTCTTCAGAGAGGGATAGGAGGTTGGATGTGCTTTGAACGAGAGAACATATAACTCCTCAACTCTTTTGAAATTGAACAAACTTGCGCCTTGATACCATGTAGAAATTTCAGCTCTGATACTATTAGAAAAATATCCTTGATGCAAAGAAGAAGCACAGGAGGTGGATCTTTCTACTAAGATAATTCTCACAAGTATGCACAAGGAAAATAGAGAGAAGAGTAAAGAGACTAAATACAATAGAAGTGATCCAATGAATAATTGATTATTGTATCAATGATTAGATTTATTAACCAAATACTTGATTGATTATTACACTATTAATACATCCTTATAAAGGAAATTTGAGTTAGTGGAAGACAACTCATGCTAGCTCATAAATTAGACTTACCAAATATGATAAACCCCCATAGCTGGATAAATCACTTCCCAAATCAGTCAAGGACCTCATGAATTAGCTAAAAGCATGAGTGATTTGTCATAAATGATGGAATAACATGATAATCCTAGAATATGGAGAGAAAATAATGGAGGATGGGTTGGCAACAAAAGATAGTAGTTTCCTAGTTGACTAGCTTTACCTTATCCATGGAAAATCTAGAATAAAGCATACTAAATACAAAATCTGCAGGAAGGCATAGCTACTAATTCTAGAATTCAATAAAGTGGACAGTATCAAACCAGAATTGGGATAAAAGCACTTATGGGATATATGTGCCAAGTGTTGACCATGTGGTGCAAGTGGATGCCAACTATCTAGACTAGTAGGTAGGAATTTAATAAAAAATGATTAAATATTTGTATCCTAAGTACTAAGTGGGTTTATTATATTCCCACACTATTGTCCTAACTTAAATACAAGGTTTATTTTAGTCCTCAAATGAGGTTAGGGTGTGTTAAGTTATGGTTTATTTTAAAGCTTTGTTGGTGGAGAGAACCAACGAGATTTTAACTTAAGGAGTGTTTTATGTGCACAGGTAGTGTGTACAACATATAAGTAAGAAAATAAATGATTAACATAAATGAAAATTTTCCAATACTAAGTTTAGACTTTTCTTTTGGGTAAAATATCACTTCAACCTAAAAAAGCTACGACTAAGCATTCAATTTTCAAAGCATAGAAAAATTGTTAAGCAAAATTAAAAAGAAGACTATTGCTAACACTTTTTTTCTTTTTTTCTTTTTGGAAGGCGGAGAAAAGATTCATTTATGTAACTTTTGATGCAGAATTAACTGAAACAAATTAAATATTTGAATTCCTCTTGAAAAAATATATGGGTTGAAAAAAAAACACGCAAATCCAAGTCCAGGAGGTAAAGATATTTTTGTTCAAAAAATGATAATTTTCAGCACTTTCTTTTTTAATTTTTGGAGGGCGGAAATCATATATATTTCTGTAAATTTTAAAGAATAATTAATAGAAGAAGAAAAAAAATTACGTATTTGAATTCCCCTCGAAAAAATATATGGTTTGGAGGCAATGATATCTTCATCCAAAAAATGATAAATTTTCAGCACTTTTATGTGTGGATGGAAATTTTGCAGAGGACATTTCTTGAGTAACAACGGATCATATTGATCAATAGAGGGTGGATTTAGTCAGGTTTCATCACTATAAATATTCAGATAGCAGCAAACAGACAAAAAATCAAGCAAACAAAACCAAAAATAGAAATGGATCGAATATGGTGGGTGTTGGTCCCCATTTTGTCATTGTTTTTGGGTTCAATACTTCGCATATTAACATATGTTTTGCTACTTTTTAGTGTCTTTTGCACCATGCAGATCCTTCTACAAGCTTCATGTATGATTAAACTAGGATTTATGTCAATTCTATTTATTATCATCATTTTATTGTTTCAATGGTTAAAATTGGCATAATACGGAGTGCATTTGCTATATTAATTCATGTGTCTTATTATCCGTAGGTTATATGGTCTTTTTGGTGGCCTAAAAAATAGACACGCGTTCAACTGAAAATATGGAATGCATGCCCATCTTGCTTTCTAGATCGTCAAACAGACTGTGCGTTTTTGGTAGCATGTTTCTGTGTGTTAAAAGCATGAAAACGGCCAGAAACTGTCATCACCACGCGACGATATCTCAATGTTTGTCTTCTTCTAGAAGAAGTGCTCATGGCGTGACACCTCGACACATGATTTGATTTGGACTAAAGTATGAACTACATTGCGTGCTTGAAGGAACCTGATTAATGAAAGAAGAGGGATAATCATCTGTTAACTGTTAATGTACTTATTCGCCATTATGACTGCTTTATCTTGAAGAGCAGTCGACCACTAAAGGGTCGACTTGCTCACCTCCATTGAACGATGTATATATATAGACGTTGTATGCGATTTAAAAATGGGTCTAGAGTTTTAGTTTTGGAGTCTCTCTCTCAGTCTAGAGTCTAAGCCTCTGTATGTTATTTGATCAGTTCCATCTAAAAAACTTTGTAATGCTACCTATTATTTTAATGAAAGTCTTCTTCTAATGTATATGATTGTGTTCTACTAGAAGAAGCTAAACTCTGTTCGCTGGGAGGGCCCCCCGACAAACAGATTCTTTATATCCTTAAGTAGGTTTTGTTATATTTCCTTGCAATTAGTATAAATTCTATTTATGAGTTGTTTAGATTTGTTTTTATAATCATTCATGTTTCGTAGAGGATAGATTTGAATTTAAAATTATGTTGAGCATGTAGGTTCTTTGTATTAAATAGCAACCAATTGCGTTTAAAATACTTTCAAGTTTTCTGCACAGTCTTTCGATTTCTAGATTAAATTTCTTTAATTAAGTTATAGTCTAGTTCTACTTATTCCAGTTTTTATCATTAACTTGCTTAAGAATATGTTAGTTTGTTTCGAATTATGAAATTAGTCTAGGTTGTGGAATTCAGTCATTAAAGTAGGTTTACTTCCTATTTCACATTATAGTAGTACATGCATGGGGTAGCTGCTCTTCAATAAAGCATTTTAATTTATTGTTTCCTTAAAGTTTTGACATTTCCTTTAAACAGACTGGCATACAGACAGTCTATCCCACCTTTTATATAGACCCTCATTTCCATCCGTTATGCAGTCGTTCATTCAGTCCTGCGTGTTTTTAATTTATTTTAAAGTTTATCCTTCTAGTTTTCTGAATCTATCTTAGTAGTAATGGTTAGATAATGTTTATATTTTCTTTTCAAGACCTTTAGATAAGATTGTTTGAGACTTCTTGTTAAAACTCTTTAATCTTATGCATAGGAATGATATTATGTAAATTAACTCATCTTATTAATATGTAATTGAGCCTTTAATTCAAGATTGTTCCTTTAGTTTAAATTACATACATTAATAGATTAGGTGTTTATTATAGAACTCAAATCATCCTTGTGAGTTTTTTGTTTGTTTATAAACTATGTCTATCCTTATATAGTATTTTGCAAATAGGATTCACTTGTATATAAACAATCATGTTTACTATTTCCTATAACTGGACATTTCTCAGTTTGCACATTTTTGTAGAGATGAAACTAGACTTAATTCCCTTTAGCTTTTATACTTCTTTTGAGAGTCATTTTGATACCCCTCCTGCCCCAGTTCCTATTACAGTAAATGCCTACCCTCAGAATAATCAAGGAGAGTGGAATTAAGATAATTTAGTTAGTGTATGTATCATTTCTATTTGGTCATTGTAAATCCTTTTTAATATAGCCATTTGCTCAAGTAAAAATCAATCTCTCTAGATAGAATAGTTTGTTGTCATAAACACTGTTTATATCCAAACATTTATAAATAGTTTGATGTCACTTTTGTTTTCATTAACTTAATTAGGTCCTTAGAAGTTCAACTTCAGATCTTTAGCTTATTACCATGACACTCTCTACCTTTGGATATATTTTGTAGCAAATCTAAGCCTACTAACCCCGGTTGATAATTAAATATTAGGTAAATTATTCAAGACAATATTTTGCCCAACAGTGGAGTCACCAAAACTGTTACTAGTTTTTTCAAAATGGCATGTGCCAAAAGGAACCTACTAAGGTTTATGGAAACCTTAGTAGAAGTTCCAATATGGAAAAAAAATTAAAATAATAACTAATAAACATAAACAAAAAAAATTGTGTTAAGCATGTAAGCAAAAACTAAACTAATGTTGGGTGCATTCTTTGACACGTATACTGAACGAATCAAGGAATCATTTTCTTTTTCATTAAAAGAATGAAATGTATAGTGACCAAAGGTTACCTTAGAGTAGCAATGACAGGGGCACCTACATATTTCTAAAGAAGAATGATCCCGGTATCTTAACATCGGGGTGCTTTCTAGCCACGTGTCACGAGCTGCAAAATTTCAA
Organism: Pseudotsuga menziesii; assembly: GCA_001517045.1. NCBI lineage: Eukaryota > Viridiplantae > Streptophyta > Pinopsida > Pinales > Pinaceae > Pseudotsuga > Pseudotsuga menziesii. The sequence goes on along the minus strand of LPNX010101398.1, from coordinate 19,354 downwards.
CAAAGGTGAAGTGTGCATACTCAAGGGAGATTTTGGTAGCATAATGATATGGGAAATGAGTGGAGAATTTATGTTCTAATGGAGGACCTTCATGGTCAAATTATAGGAACCATAGGTAGGATGGAGGGATAAGGATCATTTGGAGATTTTTTTACATTTTTTTTTTAATTTATTTTCTGAAGTTTCTTTTTCTTCTCCATGATTTTCCATTTTGGGGTTTTTTTATTTTTTGAAGTTTATTTTTTCTTCTCCATGATTTTTAGAATCCAAGTTATCCATGCTTTTGGGTAAGTTCCAAGTTTCATTTTTTTTTGAAAAAAGAAATATCCAAAATGTCATTTTTGGCAATACGACTCATAGTTATTGGATTTAATGAGCCCATTAACATTTACAATGGAATTTTATGGTTGACTTAGGTATTTTGGATAAATGAAGGTCTATGTGGTGGAAATAAAAAGTGGTCAACGGCACATGGGCTTGATGAGGCTAGTTCATATGTAAGGTGGAAAAATTTTGGTGTTAACATTCCTTAGTAGTGATGTTGATGGCATATCAAGACTGGGATATTGGTGATTGTATGGGATGGAGTCTTGTTCTTATAATGCAAAAATTATGTCAGGGATATGGTTATCAAAGGGAGGATAGATGTTGAGAATCTACTTCCATTATAATACCTGTAGTAGAATTCTTGCATCATTGTCGATGGAAGTCGAGATATTCATTTTTTGAAAGTCATCCTGCACACGTGATGCACATACCCAAGTATATTAAAGGAAATGATAAAGTATGGAAAATCCAGAAATAACAATTCAAAACATGGTGCACCTATAGAGTGCTTTGTTATTATGGATAAAACCACTTCAAATATAACCCATTGAAAGGTATCTTGAGGGTGATGCCTTTGGAATCTTACAAAACATATGTCCCATTGGGGATCCAATGTTGAATGACATAGGATCCCATCCACTTAGGCACGAACTTTCCAAGGTCAAGTTTGGAGTCTTTTATAGCGTTGAATACTAGAGAAAAAACTCCCTAACAAAAGGTACATGGTCGTATGTGGTGGTAATATTAGGCTTTGGATTGAAGTTTCATGGCTTCATCTTACCGGAGGGAATCATGTATTTCTTCATCGAGGTGTTCTAAGGTGAACATCCATTTTTCCAATGCTGGAGTGTTAAGTAATGATTCAATGGATGATTGGAGGGTAGGGATCTGGTAATCAATAGGGTGGATTAATTTGACTGCATGGACCAAGTGAAATGACATGAATCCAGTAGCAATTTTAACCTAGGCTCTACAATCGCAAAGGGTGGGGAAAAGCATGCGGTTCTAATTAGATTTGTTCTTATCGACTTTGTGTTGGAGCATAGTTTTGAGAAGTCACAAGGGTAGAGAAGTTGAGTTTGAAGCCTAGTAGGGAAGATAAATCCTCTAAACTTTGATCACAGAAATGCTTTCCATTATTTTGATACTAAATTTGTGACTAATTATACTTGTCCATTATCCTGGGGGTATTAAGTGGTAGAGAAGTCATGTTTGAATTCTAGTAGGAAAGATAAATCCTTAATACTTTGATCACATAAATGCTTGCCATTGTATGAGACTAATTGTTTTGGGATGCCAAACCGTGTGATGACGTGGTGAAAGAAGAATCTTGCAGCCATAATGACTTTGCAGTCAAAAGGTAGGCATGGATTCATCCCACTTGGTGAAGTAGTCCACCATGACAATGATTTATTTATGACCTTGCATGAAGGTGTGGTGATATTCCATGAAGTCGATGGACCACTTGAAAAAGGGGCCAGTACTGATGATATGATGGAGGGATTCGAAGGAGTTCATGTTTTACAAGTGAAAACCTTATAGCTGGTGCATATTTTAACAACAGAAACACAATATTTGAATATATAAGGTATAAAGTATCCAGTGCAAAGGATTTTTTGGGAAGTGGCTAATCCAGAAAGGTGGCCACCATAAGCATCACTATGGAAATAATTAAGTACTCGTTCCATGTCATTATGAGACAAGCCATGTCATAGAATGGTATTGATGCTAGGAGATAGAGGACATATCCTAGGAGGATGTACCATGGGGCTTGGTGATGAATACATCATTTTTCGTTGCGAGAAAGGTGGGGGGTGAATTTCTGAGTTTTTAGGTAAATCGGGATATCGTCGTACCAGAGATCATCACGAGTGATGGTAAAAAGGTGCTTGTCGGGTAATTGGTAATTCACTTGTTCACTTAGTGTAGCAGTGGGGAGGTTTGTAATAAGCTCAGTGAGAGTTAAGGAATTTTTTTCTTTTAGGAGTTATGAACTCGATCAAATTTTTGGAGCATTACGATCCATCATGAAAAATTTTTATTAAGTAGTTGATAAGTATGTATTCCATAGGGTTAGAGTTAGTGATTACCATGGTTTTGTGAAGTAAGATGTAATGGAATAAATTCTGCATGGAAATGAAGAAAACTAGTGCAAGCTTCTCATCTTAAGAGTATTTAAGGGCATGACCAACCAATGTTTTGTTGATGTAATAAATGACATGTGCATTACCATCATTGTCTTTTTGGACAAGGATGCTAGCTACAACGCAAGAATATGTAGATACATAAAGTGTGAGATATTTATTGAAAATTAGTGGGGATATCAATGGTGCAGAGGCTAGTGCTTGTTTTAGTGGTTTAATAAATCTTTAGGCATGATCATCCCACTAAAAGAGGATGTATTTATGAAGTAGTCATAGAAATCCATGGGCTTGTGTGGTGTAATCATGGACAAAGTGACAAAGGAAGTTGCCTTTGCCTTGTATAGTTTGCAACTGGCATCACATTTGTGAGGGTTATAGGTCCATGATGACTTAAAATTTGCAAGGGTCCATGGTGATGTTGAATTGGGAGACGATGAATCCCAATAACCATTTGGTAGTTACGTAGAATACACATTTAAGGGGTTGACCCGAATATTATACTTACAACATCGCACGCATGAAGATGGTGCACAAGTCCTAAAGGTGGTCTACAAATTTCTTAGATGTAGTTGTGAAGTCATCCATGAATACTAGAATGATGTCTGTAAGGTCGTTAAACACATATGTCATGGCTCATTGGAAGGTATGTCTCATGTTTTTGAGTAAAAAGGTCATGTGTTAACGCAAAACATTGCTCACCTAGCTCAGCATGGTCTCAACCACATACATACATCATTTTCCTACCATTTTTTTCTTACTTTTGACCTTCACAACTATGGTTTACCTTCATTCTCTCTTAAAAAAGGACAAAAAGCCCCACAAAAAGGCCAAAAAAACTCACAAAAGGGCTAAAAACCAAAAAAAGGCTAAAAACACAAAAAAGGGATTAAAAACCCAAAAAAAGGGATTAAAACCCTAAAAGAGAGAAAAGGTCAAAAACCTAAAAACATATTATAAAAATAGTGTGGAGGTCTCCATCAAAAGATTCACTTATCCCTTTTTTCATTATTTTTATTTGTGAGTACTGTGAGAAACCATCATTCTCAAAGTATTCACACCATTTTTAGCAATCATTCCATAGCCCCACCATCTCCCATCCGGTACGTTGAGACAGCATCTGTACCAACCATCCTGTGGAGAGGCGGTCCATTTTTGAGTTTGGGAACGGTGGCCCATTTTCAAGAGAAAGAAGGTATATTTGTCATGTATTTTTTTTTATTTAGTTTAGCCGTATTTGGTTATTGATTTTGGTTTACTAATATCATTTTTTGATGTATCTTTCTTCCATGAAATCCACCCTCCTGTCCCATTGACATAAGGGAGGTTCTTTTGCACATAGCAGGGGTGAAAATCTCGCTACAGTTTTGGCAACTCTACTGGTCGATCCTCCTAGATCTCATGTTTTATATGTTTTTCTTTTGTTTTTAGTCACAATCGGCATCGATTAGGACCCCATCAATCCGATCTAAACCTTCATGGCACCAGTGCCTGCCCCTGCCTAGCCCTTGTCGACTCAGTTTTTGAAAAAATTCTAGTTCTAGCCCAAGTCACACCTTTTTTCGCAATAAGTGCAACCTAGTCCCACCTTTTTGCCTATTAAGTGTGACTTGCCTCCCAGGGCCCCAATCGCCCTTGTTTGGCCTGTTCAAGGGACCTAGCGCCTCTATTTTTCATGTTTGAGTGACCCAGTCACGTATTTTCACTAGTTAAGTGCGACCTATCTATTTCTGAGTTGATTTCTGTAATTTGCATTCGGTACTGTATTTTAAAAGCTGGAAATTAACCAACATATTTGGCCCCTCCTCCTATACTTGGTCATCACCCTCTGGGGTCTTCTGATAAACAACGGGGGGTGGAGTGAGAGACCATTGGGGGTCTCACAACATTAGCATCCTCCTTGTTGAGAATTGGGAACTTGGGGTTTGACCTGTGGATCTATGGGTGGACTTGCTTCCACTTTGTTGAGATTCCAACACTCCCTCTTTGACTTGAAGTATACGAATTTAGGGTAGTCACACTACCAATTTGAAAACATAACAATCAATTTCCAAAACTAATTTTAGACCCTTGTATGTCTTACACTTTATCTAAATCTGTTTTTCCCTTTCAGACCTGTTTCAGTACGGCCCTTTGCTTGTTTATTGCAGGAAATCCATTGTTATTTAGTTATTTCATATTTGAAAGTAAAATTTTCATACACAAGTGCACACATACTCACACCAATAATCAAACAAACTCAGTTCATGACCCTGAGTGAAACCTTAAAAGTAACCAAATTTACTTAATAACATTCGGTTTGGGACATAAGTCTCATCTGCAACAATTCTGGGAAGTACTTGGGATTTTCCCTAAAACTAATTGTGAGGAGTACCATAGGAACCCCAAAGTATTTGGCCATTTAGAGGACCTGCCAAGCGAAATGGGAAATGACCCGCACCGGATTGACTAGATACCCACCTGTGAGGAAAACAAAGCATTGTCTCCAGGAAGTCTTGGTGGCCGAGTGACTCCTTTTGAGCCAATAGGAAACCTAGTTAAAATGGGGTCCAAATTCATTTTCAGTTACTACTATAAGACATCATTACTCTACCATGTTCTTCCTCTTGACTTAGGGGGAACTCCCCCCAGTTTGGTTCTTTATACCGCCACCATCGAGGCCCTCTTCGATAACCCTCCTCACCTTCATAAGGACACATGGCCTCTTATTCTAATTCGTATTCCTACCAATCTTATCCCAATTTGATTACTACCCCATCTATTCCCATGACATGCGTGCATCATGATCCCTTCCATGGAGGGATAGTTGGCGAACTACCCATGTCCTTGCCACCCATTGTTACTGGTATCCCTTCTAGTGGTCCTAGTACCACTGTGCATGCCACCGTAGGTATTCTATACACTAGTAGCGACCCCACACCAGCTACCACAATTCCTACCATACCACGTTATATACCTAGGGGAAGTGGCCCTTACATGACCATTCTGATTATCCCTGTTATGGGAAGTCAACCTCATATACCCCCAGCCATGCATGGACATCATACTCCTACAAAATCTGGCGCCATTTCCAGTCTGTCCCAAGCCAACCTCGGGTCTAACCTACCCTTTATGGCTCGTCTTAACTTTCCATATTTTGCTAGGTTAACAAATGACCCCATCAATAATCAACCTCATTGGCCTCCCATGCCAACCAAACTTCCTTCAGACATCCCAAAGTTTGAGGAAAATGCGGGTGAGGAACCCCAAAACCAAATCATGTCTTTCCATTTATGGTGTTCATCAAACAACATTGTGGATGACTCCATCATACTGAGGCTATTACAGCGCACACTTACAGGTGTTGCGGAAAAATGGTACATCGAGCTACCACCGGCCTCTTACCCTGATTTCTTCTCACTTGCCTCCATGTTCCTCCTGTGCTTTCAACTACCCATCTGATATGATGAGGGAGTGGAGATCCTTCTATCCTTCCATCAAAATATAGCTACCCACATCACAGACCACATCGATGAGTGGCGACAATGACGTAGCCTGTGCAAGATCCAATTGGATGACAGGATCTTCCTTAACTGGTTTGTAAAGAACTTACTACTACCCATAGCTAAGGATGTTGCCTCTAAGCAACCCCAATATGAGGAGGAAGCCATATTAAAGGCTCAATAGCTTGACTTAATCTACGCCCAGTCTAGGTATTTATATACCATCGTACTAGATGCTCCTCGTGTCGGCACCTCCCTCCACGATACATCGGTGACATCCCATGCTATGGATGGTGTCATTGGCTCTGTCACACAACACCCTCGGTACTATGTGGCATCCCCTACAGTGCCACCACATACTAGAAACACCCATAATGTTGCACAACCAAACCATATCCTCAATTACTCACAGATGTTGGCTCAGTTCGAAGCCACATATTCTTATGCACATCTTGCACCAAATCAGCATGCACATGGGACGAATTGGCCGGCATAGTCGCATTTGGGCCAAGCAACCAGATTTTCAGCCCTTCCAACTCCTCCATTCTATTACGCACCACCAGTTCAACACGCTCCATCTCTTGCCCCGTCCCCTCCGGTTTCCACGGAACAGGTTTTTGCTCATCAGAACCTTCCCAACCAACCCGCCCCCAACAACCAACAAGGGAAGGGAAAGAAAAATCAAGGAAGGAACCGAGGTAATAATCAGCCACAAGGAGGTGGCCAACAGCCTAATTCTCCCCAAAAAAATGGCGCTAACCCGCCGATATTGAACCCTCAAAATCCTGATCGACTAGGAAAGAACCCTCAGTTACAGAGTAATCATCTGGAAAAAAGATCAAGATTCTGAGATCTGATAATGGTGGGGAGTATATCAGTAATGAGTTACTGCATATATGTTCCCAAAGTGGTATTGAGATCCAACATTCAGTCCCCTACATTCCCCAGCAGAACGGTGTAGCGGAGAGGAAGAATCGGTCTCTCAAGGAGATGACCACTTGTATGCTAGAATCAAAGAATTTGGATGCAAATTTGTGGGCTGAAGCCATGCATGCTGCAGCATATATTTATAACAGAGTGCCACACTCATCCATGAAAGGGAAGACCCCTTTTGAAGCATATTTCGGACACAAGCCGGATGTGTCAAATCTGAGGGTGTTTGGGTCCACTGCATGGGCCCGAATTCCGCTTGATAAAAGGAGGGCTTTGCAACTGCAAAGCATCGAATGTATGTTTATCAGATATAATGATGAATATAAAGCTTTCAAGCTATTGGATATCAAAACAAAATATATCATCATTGAAATAAGTGTCATGTTCAATGAGCCTCTTCAGGAGGTATAAGAACTAGTGAAGGAGAAAACTACTGAATTTCCTTCCTATTCTACTGAATATTTGGATGATGTAATTTGGGGTGAAGACCCTGATTTGAATCCTCTAATTTCTGATATTAGTGGACAAAAAAAATCATATGCTGAATCAGAACCTGAAGTACAAAATCGTCTCCCAACTTGGGCTCGACAGACACTCTCCTCCGCAAGTGATAACATTGGAAATCCAGATGATCCAAGGAGAACCTGGTCTGATTTCCAAAGAGAAGGTATTGCGCTCTCTTGTCCTGGTTATTTGTTTTCCAAATATTTTTATTTAGTGATAATTTCATACCCTAATTCTTACTACCATGCTCGGAAGGATCGAGATTGAAAGTTTCCATGGATGAAGAGATGAATTATCTTCAGAAAAACACTACTTGGGAGCTAGTTTCTCTTCCTCCGGAGAGGAAATTGGTTCAATGCAAGTGGGTGTTCCGAACTAAGGTTGCTGCTGATGGAAGAACCTAAAAATATAAGGCAAGTCTGGTAGAAAAATGTTTCTCCTAGGTCCAATGTGTGGACTACGATGAGACTTTTGCACGAGTTGCAAAACTGGACTCCATCTGCCTCGTTTTGGCAATTTCTGCATCTAAGCACTGGGAAGTGCATCATATGAATGTTAAGTCTACCTTTATGCATGGAGATATTCATGAGAAGATATAAATGAATCATCCTAAGGGCTACATTTATTATCCATCTTTGGTTTGCAAACTAAAGAAGTCACTATACGGGTTAAAATAAGCCCCAAGAGAGTGGTATTCCAAGATGGATGCCTTCCTTCTCTCGCAAAACTTCCAAAGGTGTAAATCAGATCCGAATGTGTATATATAGCAGTCTAATGGTCATTTTATTATTATTTTTTTATATTTTTATGACTTACTGATTACATGTAGCATAGTTACTTCTATTTCAATCATCAAAACTGCTCTCCACAATGCATTTGAAATGAGCAATTTGGGGCTCTTGAAGCAATTTCTGGGGCTCAAAATTGAGAAAAATTTTGATGGGATAATGGCCACTTAGTCCAAATACATATCAGACCTGTTATTCAAGTTTAACATGTCTGAATTTAAGGCTTCTCCATTCCCTTTCCTTTCAAGGATCGTCCTTGAAGAAGGAAAAAGCACACCTCCCATGGACTGCACTATTTATCGACAGTTGATAGGTAGTTTGCTCTACTTGACTCATTCTCAGCCTGATATATATTATGCCATGAATTTTGTGTCAATATACATGTATAAGCCTCATGATATTCATTGGAAGGAATCCAAGAGGATCGTCCAGTAAATTCAGGGAACCAGGACCTACGGCATTCACTATGCTGCAGACTCCGAGCTAGAGCTAGTTGGCTAAACAGATTCCGATTGGGCGGGTGATTCTATTGATCGGAAGTCTACTTCTAGATATGTCTTCATGTTTGGTGGTGGCCCCACTTTCTGGTCTAGCAAAAATCAGACCGCCATAGCATTGTCTTCAGCAGAGGCCGAGTACCGAGGAGTGGTGAATTCTTGCATCCAAGCTGTTTGGTTGCAAGGCATTCTTTCATAGTTTGATCTTGGTAGTACTTTTTCCACTGTCCTCTTTTGTGAAAAGCAAAGTTCTATTAAGATATCCATAGATCCAATTACCGGGAAGAGGACCAAGCATGTAGAGATTCACATGCACAATATCAGGGAATTAGTGCATGACAGGACCATCATTCTGCAATACTGCCCTACTGATGAGCAAATTGCAAACATCTTCACCAAGAGATTTTCAGAAAAAAATTCACTTACCTCCATTCACTGTTGGGGGTAAGTTCATCAAGGTGATCATACTACTTTCAATGTTTAGCTTGAGGAGGGGGGTTTCCCACTGGGTTTTCCCTCTTTTCCTCACTTAGATTTAGTTTTGAGCATTGTCTGAGTTACATTATTGTACAGGGTAACCTGTGGCCTTATTTTCGGAACCCTAGCATTTCATGCACTTTATTTTTCTACTTTTCCAGAGTATAGCTTATGGCGGGGTGTTGGAGACATTTACCCACCATGCACACTTAATTTGGTCAATTTGGCCTTGTTAAACCACTATCCTAAGTTTTATTGACTTAATCAGCATCAGATGAGCACACTATGACATCAACATGAGCACACCCACGCCTACCTTCAGTCAAGAAGGCCAACTAAGCCTTATCCTTCATTCAGGGAGGCTAACTGAGCTTCCTCCTTCAAACAAGGAGCACTCCAGGGGTGATCTGAGTGTCATAAATGCACCTAATTGCTAACTGACTGTTACAATCAGTTAATCTCAGTGGTGAAGCTGCCTCCACTCATTATATTGATTATTTTTATTAATATTTATGAACTGGAGTCAACTAGGGCACCTCCAACCACCTCTAATGACCAGTTTGACTTCAATTAACCTCATTGAGGTTCATTGGAGTTAATGATGCGCTACCACTTGTTGGTTGGCATGCAATGACATGTGTCTAAGCTACTTTCAATTAGAATCATTCATCCATTGCACTTCGACTTCAGTTAGGACTCAGTTGAGTCAATTAGGACTTGATCAATTGGTTAACTAAGTGTGTTTACTGTGGCTTACATTCATTTAAGCTACACCCATTCATTCAATTCGAATGACCTCCTTGGGAATTCAAATTGTCTTGGAATTCATGCACCTTGCATGATCATTGTATTGTATTATTCATTCTTTATTGATTATATAGAGTTGCTACTTCCATTGCAACACCATTATGCCAATTTCATGCTTAATTGCCTAAAATATTCTGTGAGACTGTGATTTTAGTCCCTAGATTACTGTGACAGATTAATACTTTGTGACCTACGGAACCACTCTCGTGAGTTCAAAATCACCTTCATAGAGGAAATTCACCCTCCCACTTCATCCTCGAACATAACCAACACCATTTACATGATCTCTACTTCCAGTAGTACTTTCCTGTCCTCGACCGTGGAAGATCCACTTGATCTATCCCGGCACCAATTTTGCGATGACAGAGAGATCATTAAAAACACCACCGGTTTTACCCCATTTCACTTAGCCCATGGTGCATTGAATGCCATATTCCTCCCCCACTTACTTTGCGCCAACTGTAGATTTTCCAAGGCAAGGCCAATTTCCTTCGCCATAGGTCCTATGCCTAAGTCGCTCACCATGCAGCACCTAGGGCATAGTTTTTATTTTTTGTTTTACATCATTTTTACTACAATTCAATGACTCCCTCTAGCAGTTTCTCCACATCTAGTCAAATTTAGTCCATTGTAGAACTCTGTCACATCATTTTCACGTGAGCAGGTGGATATAGCCCCTGATTTTGCATCGTCAGTATCCCATTAGAGGGTGTGGTCCCACATCTGCACATGCACACAGTATGTTTCATGTATGATCTAGCTACCACTATGCTGGCATATCGTCAGTTCCCAAGACCTACCCTAGAGGTCGAGGCTTCTCTGTATCTCCCTGGTATTCCATTCCCACGTATGGATCATTCTCTACAAGGATAGGAAGCTGCCACCATTGTGCAAAAATCTCTCGGGTCAAGAAACGATCTTCTAGACTGCCTCCCTCCCTACTAATTCTTCAGGCCATTTCTTGGAGTCACATTGATTTGAGTGCCACCACAAAAATCGTACCTTATACGTTGAGCTAGCTCCATACCCATAGGCCTCCATTTGTTCTATTTTTCACCCGTGCACCACTACACCAGGGGCAACATCACTAGCTGCTAATTAGAGTCATTAGGCAAAGGTCCCCCATGGTGTGGTGAATGCATTCTTGTACTGGTCCTAGCGGTGAATCCATATTTGATTGTAACCAAAAAAACCATCCATAAAGATAACATCTCACTAATAGCATAGGAGTCTATAATCTGTTCGATGAATGGGGTTGGGAAATTATCTTTGGGACAAGCTAAGTTAAGATCCCAAAAATCTGTGCATACGCAAATGGTTCCTTGATTTTTATTCACTGGGACCAGATTGGACACCCATGAAGTATAAGAAATATGATAAATGAATCATGTGTGAAGGAGTTTTTCAATCTTAGCTTTTATGGCATGGGCCTTAAATAAGTGGAATGGTCTTTTATTTTTCCTGACATAAATGACATCGAGCCATGTTTCGATGTGGTGTTCGATGATTTTTGGATCTAGGTTGGTCATTCAACATGTGACCATGCAAAGACGTCATCGAATTGTTTGAAGAGGGCAGTGAAGTCATTGATATCTTGTGTGGAACACAAGATTCCAATGGAAATGGTTTTGACCACTCCAAGGGTGGCATAAATGCCAATTTGAATGGTTAGTGATATGTTATATGAATTTCCCTCCTCAAAAACATCGAGAGCGGGAATAGTTTTTGAAACAATAGACATGTTTTGGAAGTAATAAGTCTTTTGATTAAATGGTGTACTATTTGGGTAACATTGAAGATCTAAAAGCTGACTGGTGATGGAGTTTATTCCATGGGGGAGTATCTAGATGCATGGCCTCTATTATAGCTTCATCCATAGGAAAAATGAATTCCTCAAGCATGTCCTCATTGGAAGAAAAAGTCTTCTGATACTATATTGGTACTTATGGGGGCAATGGTATGAGGGGGAGTAGGTACCTTCATTACTAAGTCGGTAGTCTATGGCGGAGGGACACTATCTAGGATGAAAATGTCACCATGGTTACTAGGCGGAGGGGGGATAATCTAATCCTGGAAGTGCTTGGGAGCTCAACTAGCTCTGGTGACAACTGCAGTGGTTGGTGGGCCCTTGAAATGTGGACCATGGGGAGGTTTTACTCACCACTATTGTCAGTAGAGATATCATCTTTTTCCAAAATGGTTGAAAGTACCACTCCTATAGGGATAAGGTTTTTTGAGAGGCATATTTGTTTGAATCGAAGAGTGCAGTACATATATTGCAATGGACATTGAAATGTATGGTGAGACATCAGTTTACAGTGTCGTCACGCAAAAGTATTAGTTGGGATGGTCATAATCATATGCATAGAGAGTGATAGAGGATGGGACTAACTTATGTGAGCCCAAATGTTTCCAAGCATTGGAGGAAATGACACATCTGGATGTGCCTTCATCGATAATACATCGATGAATGATAATGTTATTTATTGTGATTAGGAATTGGAATGTGGAAAATTATGGTAGGCGTGATTCTTCTTTTTCAGGTTCAAAATTCATGAAGTGCGAGGCAAACAGGTTGATAGTGATAAGGGAGTTCAATAACACCTTGCGTTGTGTGGGGCAAGGCTGAAGCACCTATAACATGGACATAGATGCTAGCGATCGTGACAAGTCATATGCAATACTAGTATGGCGGGAACCTTCAAGTGGGGGTTATGGGGGGTATCTAGGTGGTTCTTTTGGTATCCTTGGAATTTTCTCCATTTTGGGGCATAGAATATGCAACACGCCTCCCAAAGGGACTGAAATATATTATATAACATGGGTGAGGTGTCAGCACTAGTATACCCTTTGGCATGAGTCTGGAGGTTGATCAATGTTGAGTTCATAAATATGTTTTTAAATATCCATACCTTGAGGGATGAGGATTCAACTATTGGGTGACCACTCTTTGGTTGAGAAAGGATTTTTCCAAAATAGATTGTTGGGTTTGTGGTGCGAGAGGAACCTAAGGAGGGTTTGTTGGTCTCTATTTCTTAGCTCCCACCAACTATTGGAAGTCGGGGATAAGTATAAAATGGTGAGTGTAGTGGCCATATTCACCATAGAGTGAACAAGGGTAATTGGTCCTTAGGTTGGCATTTTTTCCTCGCTTGGGCGGATTTCCCCTAGTGCTAGTTTCCATACCCTGGTTTAGGTTATGCTGAGGAACATGGTTGCCCCCTTATCCCTGTTGTTGGGGTTGTTTGTTATTTCCCTTCTTCTTACCCTGATTTTGAGGATTTGGGGAATTGGTGATATTCAAATTCTTAAATTTTGTATCTTGTTGTTGCATATAAGGTTGGACAAAATTGACCACCATATGTGGCATGGTGGTTGTTCAAGGGGGGCATGGGTATGGATAGTAAGGGCCATAACCCAGTGGTGGGATATAGGTTTGTTGGACTATATATGATGTGGATGTAGGTGCAAGTGGTGCCATTTTCAGTTGGGGAACCATTTGTACTTGGATTGTAATAGGATAGGCAAGGTTGTACTGTTCATACAAAATCTGTATAAATGAGGGATTTGGAATAGTAGTAGGGGGAGCCGACACATTGAATACAGGTGGTTGTTGCACCATCATGGATGGTGGTGCAAGAGTTGTTTGCGAGGGAACTCTACCATGAGAGGAAATGGAATCGATAAGCCCATCCACAATGTGACATTCCTACAATGGCAGGATCCAATTATTAATGCCAAGGGCCATCTGATTGTACGGTGTACAAATACCTTGATTAGGCATAGATGATATCAAAGTGTTGGGCTTTGAGAATTGCTTCTTCCTCATTTTACAGCATCGAGGTAGCCATGTCCTTCACAATAGATGGTTGGAGATATTTGAGGAACTAATCCAAAAGGAAGGGAGGTTGAATGTTGATTTTTCTCAAAGTGCGGTGATGATGACATATATGAATGTGGGTTGCGATGTGTCTTGTAGTGTTCTGCCAAAATTCTATGAGAATTTCGAGGCCTAGCTCAAAGTGGGAGAGAAACATAGTGGTGATTATCTCAAATGTGGCATGATATGCCTAGGTCAAATTCACATACCACTTTGCAGTTGTACCAATGAGGGCTCTTTGGAAGAGATGGAGTTGTACTGAATCTACCACTATGTTGTTTGAGGAACACCATAGATGGAAATACATGATATGGTTGGCAGGATCATCTTCTTGCTTTCCTTTGAACTTACGGATGTCTGAGGGGATATTTTCAATATTATTAGGCCAAGTGGCATCATTAGCAAGCCATTAACCAATTTGGGTAGATCAGTGACATTTAAAATTTCCATGAATGGTACGTGTCAGTTGGGGGATTCCATTGTATTTTGTGTGTTGTTTCTTTGAGGGGATACCTTGGAATATGCAACAGTGATATTTATCTTCTAGGAGTAGATGAACATGTAGTGTGTCCTCTTCCAAAAAGGGGGAAGAAGGTGCAGTATTCCCTCTTCTAGGAGTAGGTGAGCCTCTTTTGAAAGAGGAGGCAAAAGGATATACACTCCCTTTGATTGGAGAGAATGATTCAAGTGGGTTATTTTTATTTCCTAGAAGATCCAATAAATGTGTCATAGGAGATTCCCCAACTAGGTGATCTCCCTCATGTACTAAGGGGAGAGAATGGGAAAACACCCCTCGATAGAGGGGAGAGACCTTGCACTCAGTGAGACTACCTTAACAATGGGTTGTGTTCCTCTATAGTATAATTATAGTATCCAAGTGAGAGTGGTGTGTGGTGAATAAACACAAATAGACAATGCAAAAATATGTCAACCATGACAAATGTAAAATGGTGCAATAAGTGAGTGATATGTGAAAAGATGGCTTAGTGCAAATGTTACCACATGTAGGTTCTTTTTTCAAAAATAAGTTAAATGAACTTGTATTTAGAAAGAAAAAAAAAAGTGTGAATTCCATAAAAGACATAACGCCCTTCCTCTGAAATGCAATTGGTCCTCCCAAAAGCACAATTGTTGGTGATAACGGAATCCACACAACAATCATGGAGGTAACAAATATCCAGTTATACCGACAATGGGGCCAATGTTCCAATCAAAGCGACTTGGAAACACCTCCCAATGGAAAAAGATAACTTTACTAGAGTCACTTGAACTCACACATGATCCTAATTGGTGATGCCCTATTTTTTGGGAACTAAGGTTACCTTGCATCAAGTGTGGATCAGTTCTTGGGCCTAGACAATATAGTGTTGTCTCCCTACAATGAGTCAAGTGACTCATAGGGGAGAGTAAGGAAACTATACCTCAGATTTTACCTCCTTGGTCATGGTACTCTTCTGATCCAGGATTTCTTTGAAGACTTGCTTATAGCAGGATTTGATAGCACCCTAAAATACAACAATGTTATGTCTCAAAAATCCCTAATGAAACTAGATTATTGGTTGTTGTTTGGATTCCTAGCCCAATCAATCCTACCAAACTAAAATATTTTTTGTGACCTCTTGTGGAGGATTTTAGTTGGTTAGAATTTACAATGGTTGATTTTATGGTTTTTTCTTGAATTAAAGTGTGCAAGGGAGGCATTTCACAATTCCCTTCCTTTATGATTCATAGAAATCATGAATAGAATACTCAGATTGAAATAGTCTTTAGATCCCTTAATGTGTGCAAGTGGAAAATATTCACGTGTGATGTAAGAAAATTGTATTTTTTTGTAACTAACTAAATTTCTAAAAAAAATAGTGGGCATTGCAACTTGAGCTCTAAAGATACTAATTATGCTTGCAAGAAAAAGACAAATGCTAAGTGTGCAATGAAGGTATTTCACACTTCACTCTCGTTTTTTATTCATCGAAATAGTGAAGAGCATACTTTGGGAGAGGAGAGTATTTAGGTCCTTGATTGTGTGCAAAAAGGTGTATTCTACACTACTTGAACGAAATATGTTTAAGTAAAGAAAAGAAACATAAGATGTCTAGAATACTAGTGAAAACAATGTGGTCCTTGGGGAGTCGCAAGGTTAGTTAATTAAGTATATTTTAAGGGATGAGCCCTTTACTTCCTAATCTTAGTCTAGATGAGATATTTAAGAAAGAAACAAGTAACTATTGCAAGATTACTTAGTTCTAGTTCATTAGTAAGCAACAATTGGGATGCAATTTTGTTGACTTAACTGATAAAAAGAAAATAAAGAACAACAACATGGGAAAAAAATTAACAGTTGCACTGCAATGTAGCATAGAGACTTACAAATGCACTACCACGTGAGTACAATGAATATGAAAATGCACTGATGCAAGACAGAAATATGTGCAGGTAGAAATATGTGTGTAGGTCGCACATTTTCCAAAGGAAAATTTGCGTTGTCAGTGCGACTGGGATATTGGGAGACACATATATGATAAAATGGAAAAGAAGGCCTCTAGGAGGGTGAATTTATAGGATGAAAGGGATGGTCCCTTTCACCTGCAAAGAATAAAATACCATAAATTGACCACTTCATAAATAACAACCTAAGTAAAGAGAAATGAACAAAAAATGAGGTATGGTTGCCACAAATACTGTTGTGGAAAAGATTACACAAGAGTGCTTTCTTCCCACTTGGTGAGGGGCAAGGCCTTGTAAGATACAACAAGGACTCTATATTTGAAGCCCCTCTATGGGTTTTCTAAGTTGGAATAATGACCCAAATGATCCTGCAAGTTGTTGTGAGTGGAAAATAAAACAAAACTAAGAAAATTTAAACAAAACGAAATAAAATTCCAAGAGGGATTAAAGGATGCAAACTTCGACAACCAATGTGATCCAAACCACTTGTATATTGCCCAAGGTCAAGCTAGTACAACACCTTGGAGATGTGAACTTCAAAAGGAGGTAAACAATCTTCCTAAGGGAGGCCTTTATTGTCCAAACTTGTTTTTTAAATGGTTAAGGAACCAAATGGGAATAACACTTACTACTTGGAGGAAGGAGGCAAGGGAGCTTTGGATAATTATTTACAAGAGGTAAGAGGTAATCTATGAGGGGGCTCAATCACAATTCAGGTAGCATAACCTTCATCAATTTCTTCTTACAATTATCATGCACATGGTTTTCTTTTATAGGCTAAGAGGTGGCCAAGAAATAACTAGATCCTAATGTGAACCCAATGATCCATGATGTGGATCCAAAGTACACAAGAGAGACCATTTAAGGAAACTAAGTGTGTGAAGAGCCAAAATTTGAATTAATTGAGTAAATGGAGCTTTCATGAGCCTTTAATGTGGCACTGGTGGGTGATATCTCACCATTTCTATCATTCATGCATGTATCAAAGGAATATACGGACTATCGCTTGGGTGTTTCACTGGTGACATGCACTAACATGTGCATAAACAAGCCATTACCCATGCGGTTGTGTATTTTGACTATTTTGAGGAACTTTTGTACTCATGCTTCTCTTTAGATCTTGTGAAGATGTCTTTTGTTGGATGCATATTGTATGTTGATGGTTCTTTACCATGCAATTCATGAAATTGTCACATGTGTGCAAGTTTTTTGTGATAATAAAGACTACAGAGCCTATACACTTCGATCTCTACATGCTAGTCACCCTTCCTAACTGGTAGGGAAGATACTAGTTTGACTATTCTATCTGTTTGGTGTTGAGAATATGAAAAACATACCAAAATCTCCCCTCTTCCAATAGAACTGGGTCTACCAACACTATGAGGGAACTAGAAGTATACAACTTTGAGATGTATAACTCCAATTAATCTTTGAGATGACGTGAGATGTTGCGGACTTGCACTTCAACATGGAGTAGATAGTGCAAACACAACAAATGATGATGGATTTCTTAATGCAAGGCCCCGAATTGGGAGAAGGAACATCCAGTAGGCCCATCATCATTTCCCGTGTCGTTTCTCAGGAAGGAATTCTCCAGCTAGAATAGAATAATGGCACCCTCTTGTAGAGATTTATGGTGTTTTCATAGTTTCATCTTTTTGTTAGTTTTTGTTCAGTGTTCAATTTGTGGGCCTATAGTGCCGTGGAAACAATTTTAGAATATTTGTGATGGTTTTACTTTCGTATAAGTTTTGAGCTATGAATAACAATAAGCTTTGTCAATGTTATTTAGGTCCAGGATGCATTGTTTTGGAGGCTTAGATGCGTACTATAGACGGTATCTATCTTTGTATATTCTTGCCACCCCAGTGGTTGAGGAAGTGCGATACAATGACAACACCATTACGTGTTTGAGGTCGAGAATTGATGATTTAGATGAAAATTGTGAATATTTTCTTGGTCTTTTTTTTAATCAAAGTCTCAGTTATTATATCAGTATTTTTGTGTCATCTTTTAATTTATGTAAACAATTACTATGTCAAAGTATAAAGTACCCATGCTGTAAAAAATGATGAAAAAACAATTTGGAAAATTTTGTACACAACAAAGAATAATATGGGATGGACATTGCAAGAAACTTTCAGAATTTTGTTGAATGTAATGTTTTGTAAAGGATAGTCGTGCTCAACCATTTAATATAAATTTGTTTTTTTTGTTAATAAAAATGTGGCATTGTTCTTTTGTAAGCTAGTAAACATTATATTACTTAAAAAAAGTGAGGATAGTACATGTACATCTGAAATTCAGGAGGAAGGATTAGTTTATAATGGATCCAGCTTGATGCCACAAGTATATGTTTACAATTTGTAAGGCCTTGAAAATGACCAAATTGGGATTTTTGAAATTATTCTACTTTACTACTAAAAACATATATTAACTATATTATCTTTCATATCTAGTATCATAAGGATAGAATAAACAACCAAATTTAGCCAAAAAGAGTGAACCAGAATTAATATGAGCGTTGAAATTCATCAATTAGAGAATCTTCCATAGTATTTGTAGGGAGAAGGATGGGTTCACCAAAGAGAACTGATTCTTTTGCTATCCAATTTGTCATCCAAACCAGGATATCAAGGTCACCAAACACAAAAATTATTATAGAAATTCACTTATTCTATTGTTCCATTCTGAAGTTGAGATCTTCCATATACTTGTAGATATTGAAAACAAAATTAAAGAGGGCCTCTCCCAAACTACCATCGTTGAAGGATCTTTCATTGTTCACAATGGCATTATTTCCATTTATAAGGTTGGGTGTCTCACCCAGGTTGTTTTCTACATGCACAGTGTCTTAGATGTCGATGCCATGTGCCATCTCTTCTGTAAGCCCCATAGAAGTTATGTAATTCCCTCTATCACCTATTTATTTAGTTATAGGGGGCATGTTGGGGTTATAATGTAGGAATGGGACATACTGGTGATGGCCACACTATTTGGTCCTATCCCTACACAATAGTACTAGACTATATAGGGTTATAGTGATAATATTTTAATTATGGCATGGGATATA